>MIQA02024124.1:0-16214 GCA_001887855.2 Sclerospora graminicola
GTTGTTTGTTTTTTGTGAGGGTCGGATAGGAGCTGGTGGAACGAGAACCAGATTTGTTTGGATTATTTGCCCCATTTGGGATCCGGGTCAAGCATTCACGACACAAATTAAAGTTACACGCAGCGGGTGGATGATCCGAAAAGACTGGCAAGTGGCAATTGGAGGGTGCATATGTATGCTAGTGACATTACATATGCACGCTTCAATTACTTCAAGACATCAATTTGATGTGTGGCTAATTAATAGAATTATGGTTTGCGATATGAAATCGTGTGGCTCTTTCGTTTTCACGTGGATGAAGTGGATTTGCTATTTTTGCTCTGGAGTAGAGAGGACAGACAAGTGGTCTATTCGTTTGGTTCGCTCATTGATTAGTTACGTTGATGTTAGACGCGAATGAAAGACTTTTCGCTTTATCTGTTAGAGGCCAATACAAATGTATCTATAACGAAGGTACTGAAGCATAGATCTATCTACATGAGGGAAGCATCGCTGGTGGATTAGTTTCTCGGCAAATACTAGCACGAACACACCGCATTTGTAGTTGTCATTCTTCATGAACGGCTGCGTGTACCTGACTCTGAATCCATCCCCCAAAATACCCCAGAGGTCCTCCTTTACGACCACTTCGAGTTCAAGCTTCTTTAGTCCCGATGGATCAAAGTAAAGCACGATTTTGATTCCCTTGTCGATGCAGACAACTGTCCAATGCTCAAGACGGGAGAAAAAAATAGGAAGAATCAGCCACCGTTTATCTCTATGGCCTTCGGACCAGTACGCAATATCCTTGATGCCCACAAGCGTGTCGCGCTCGTGGAGTCGATCTGTACCCTTTCGCTTTTCCGACCGATTGCGATGTTTCCGACGTATGCTTTCTTTGGCAGTGATAAACCTCCAGGACACATTACCTTCGCTAAATAACCCCGTCAAAGCAATGTCTAGTGCAGCGTCTGAAATCCGTGTCGAGCCATAAAAATCAAATATTTCGATCTTTGAGCTCTTGAACTCGAGTGCGGCCAAGTGCTTTTCAACGGACTTCGGACTTTGTGTTTGTAGCTATTCCTCTTCGAAATACATTCCAGCGACTTCGCAAAACCATCGAAAAGCCGCACGGTACTTCACCACGAAACTCGACATGTCATGCCATCGATACATGCTGTTTAGCGTCGAAGTAAGGAATCATCCTTTTTATGGAACCTTCACGACAATCTCGGCTTCTCTTGTACCTGGGTTTGCACCTTGAAACTTCACCACAGCCTTGCGTGCATGCTTACAAGTTTCCAATGGGAGGACGTAAAATAGGTGAAAGTTGGAATAGACTTTAACATTCTTCGTCAAGCGTTGTGCAGTCGGCTTTCCTTTTGGCTTCCATGGGTGCGCCGCAATTACTGGGTCAATTTTCAATAGCGACGTCACCTCTACAACCTTTGCCACAGAAACAACCGGATCGTTCTCGATGGAGACATATGACGCAAACGACACACCTCGGTTATGAAGATCTATAGCATGCCGTGTCGCTGCATATCGTTTGGCTTGTTTCTGTCGTTTCTGTTTTTGACTTGATCCGCGACTTAAAGCCTCATGTATGATGAAAGGAGGCTCTTAATCCTCTTCGGAATCACGACTATCCACGACGAGTTCATCCTCTGCAACATTTCTATCGCTTTCTACAGCGTACACATGCGCATGAAAGTTTGCAACGTCTACGTTGTAATCACTAGTAGTAGACGGGACGTCGATAGACTGGACGTCGTTAGACGTGGACTCGATGTGGAATGCTGTGCCGTGATAATATGGTGAGGCTCCTTCACCGTCATGATCATGATCGACTTCATGATCGTGTCCATTGTCGTCGGTGTCATCATAATGGTTGAAGCTATCCCGCGATATGTCGTTGTCGCCTGGGGATGTATCATTTTCAGGCGTAGCATTGTATATGTTTTTTTGTCCGCATCCGTTGACGTCTAGAGTGGATTCCAACTTGTCCAAATCACGCAACAGCATTAATTTCCTCATCTTTTCGATTGTTTATATTGCGACTTGAAACTGGGGCATATTAAGATTTGCGACGACACTGCTCAGCCGATCCGTGAGCTCTCTCACGATGGTAAATTTTTGGTTGCGACTGAGGTGCAATCCTCCATATCGGGGCACAGTCTGTTTAATTTCTAAACTGGGAATATTGAAAAGAACCTCATCAGGATTATTAGTGCAGCCACGGAAAAGCCATCTTTTCGAAGTCGAGTTGGTGGAAAAACACATTCAAAATCTTCGTTCTTGCGCACACTGATCACGTGGCGACAAGGCAGAAGCTTTGTCTTCATAAACATGCAGGAGCACTTCCACGCACCCTTATCGATTTTACACGAAAGTCACACTCCTTCCGGTTGGTATTAGCGTCGATTGTACGGTAAAGATACCATCGGCGAGCTCGTAGTCATATACAGCACTCATTGCAAACTTGTACTCAGGGAAGACGATCACCGCTGCGTAATCGGTGACTACATTTGAAAATTCATTCATGCTGTCATCATACTTGTGGTGAAGTGTTCCAGAAATTAACAGACTAATGATGATGGATGCCCGCACCGGATTGGCTGAAATGTCGCCTTTAGCCGGACGCCCGGACCGGTCAATAAGAAGACGCGATCTGGGAGCTGCCGGACGCACCTGCGAGCGGCCGGACGGCACCAAGCCGGGGATCAGGCCGGACGGACGTGATAGAAAGCATGAACAAGTCGAGCTAGCAGGCTAAGCAGACGGGAGGACCGCGGATGTTGGACGGCCGAGTAGCAGACCGGCGGCGGATTGTTTGTAAGGAATGAGTGAAGGGAGCCTGAAGGAAGATGATTGTTCTAGTGGATGAAGGAGGCACCCGGATCGGATGAGAAGTCGCCAAGGAATTGCTAGCGCTAGCGGCCGAGGAGCTCGGATGGGTGGCTATCCGGCCGAGCCGGAAGGGTACAATGTACCATTCGGACTGGTACCAGATGGGTTCGGTGTACCGGCCGGGTTGGTACACAATGTCGGAGTTAGCCGGGCTACTTTGGGTAAGGCACATGGCTGGACAGCCGTGTTATTTGGGGTAGGTTACACAAAAGGGAGTATTGGATATAGGATAAATCAGTATACGTTTCGCTTTCTTAGACACAAGTCGCTTTTATTGGTTCACGGCAGAGGGCTAACAAGGTCCCCTCTTGCTGTTATTGGTTTGCCCGGGAAGGTTAAGTTAACCCACCGGAAGTCCCCTGACCGGGAGTCGCGGCGACTTCGTATACTCACCTCAAGTCGCCCGTGTTTTGAGCACGGTATTAAGTATTGGGAAGTGGTGACATTTTGGCCTTCTGTGAAAGAGTGTGGAGTTATATCTACTTTACATACACATTTGGATTCGCCCTTCATTGTTATTGGTTTAGCTGGCCGATTGATTATTCTCGGTCCAGCCGGCACTATACAAACTTCAAGTGTATTATTGGTTTAGCTATTCCCGGTCCAGCCGGCACTATACAAAGTTCAAGTGTATTGCCAGACGAGCTCCCCGGTGACGATTTCCGCCCAGGAGCTACCCCTAGTCCTAACCTTCATCTCCCTATTGGACGGATTTACACTTTTCGCCCTAGGGTCCACCAGGAGAGCAAACCACCCAGTACTGACGGGTACACAAGGTGAGCTTTCAACATGCAACATCCGAGCAGTTACGATCAAGCGGATGGAAGTGACCGATCTAGCCGGCCGGATGCCGGATCGGATCATGACTCGGATGGACGGAGTACCCCCTCCGATAGTCAGTCGTCTGGGACCACCGTGGGTGTTCGCGTCTCAGGAAGATTTTCTGAGAGCGACTACACCACATACTCAAGGACAATTGTCCGGGCTATGGAATTTCTATTCAAATTGTACTCGGATTCGAGTTTTTTTTTGTAGTGTTCGACGTTTTGCAGTGCCGCGTCAAGGTGATCGGATTGTTTCAGAAGACTCTTCACATGTCGCCAAGTTGCTTCGAGCCTATTGTTGGTGTTGACTCCAATGGTTTCGACGTTATCACACCCGTACGAAGACCACATATGTCGACACATGTGCCAATTTCGGATAAAGTATGAGTAAAAACCGCTTGGGTCAGAACTCTCGTCTACGTTTTCGACGATCGATCTATCATGAGTGAAGCAGTTATTTCTTCGTCGACTCGTCTTTCGGTCTCAGTTTGCTCGTTTAAAACTGAGAACAATATATGAGCATAGAAGTATAGGGATGTACCACGACGTTTCTTACCTTCGGGGCGTGGATTCACATGCGTCCGTATGTAAGACAACGTTCGGCTATACTCTGTCTCGCTTCTTGCGTATATAATGAGTCCGATCGCGTCTTGAAGTCGCGACTTCTGGAATGCGGATAGATCGTACTTTCCGACAACTTCGCGAAGATACTTCACAGCATGGAATTGACATAGGCGTACATGGGCGTCAGGGAACTCACTCCGAAGAACGTTGATCTCCGTGAAGTCTTTATCGACCATAAAACATTTTGGGTTCTTCACTACAGTATTGACTCGCACGAACCGCTGAACGACCGTCTTGAGCGTCTCCTTACGCTCGTTCTGAATAAACGCAAGCTGCACAAAATGACTTTTACCGAACGCATCGACCACCATGAAAGATAGCAGCTTGTAATCTTCTGCGTTCGTGTTGTGAGTGGCATCGACCATCACAATTTCAGCGTATCGCGGAGCCATGAGGCGCATGTGTAGCGTCTGGAAGATTATGGCGGTACCCACCTGTACATAAAAAATAGTCACAGCGTAACAATTTGTCCGTATCCTTAGAACCGCGTACCTTTTTTTCATCATGAAATACACCTGCAATATTGCCGCGCTTTGCCGTGAAATCATCCACCCAACGCTGAATTCTCAGCGCAAGGCTTGAACCAGTTGTCTCACTTTAGCGCATTCGCCATACCAGGTTGCGGACATCATAGTCTCGAGGAGCTGATGTTGTCGTGTCCATTATGAGGCGGTGGATTTGCTGGGTTGGGGCACCGTATCGCCGTAGGCGATCACAATCTCGCAAAGCCTGACCACCCAGCTGTAAACGGTTCCTCGGATACGACTGGAAGCATCCAAGGTTGAGATGGTGCGAATGTTGAACGCCAAACTTTGTGACATGCACACCAAACATCCTATTTTTGTCTCGCTTTACACAATAGCTCATCTACCGAAAACAAAAAAGGTCCATACATTAAGTGTGAGAGGATGTAACAGGACGTCGCATAAAGATGGAAGACATGCCAACGTGTAAGAAAAAGCTTACCGAGGCAGTGCAACGATTCGCTCGAGTTTTCACTCGTTTTTGGGCGCCATTTCCACGCGACACGTACTCGCCTGCATGTGTGCATTCGTACAGTCGATTATATATTCCCCACTTGGCGGGTATAAGGACAACTTCCCGACCCGGTCGTCGCATCGGCCCGCTAGCATCATCTGGACAATTAGCTCTTTCGCCCTCCCTTTTTCGCTTCTTGGCCAATGTGTCCGCGTGGTGTGCCTCCACTGATACGGATGAGCGGATCCGCATCGGCTGCGTGAATACCAAGGTACGATTGATCAGTAAATGAGTACGTATACGGGCAGGAGGATATCATCTCACCTGCTTCTTGGTGATGAAATAACTTACAATGAACTCGTCGCAATCTTCCCACGTAGCAAACAAAAGCTGTTCAGGCCCCGGCGCCCAGCATTGGTTCGCTGCCTACACTTCCATCGTCATACGCGGGATCCTCCACACCATTTGCATTTTCGCTAGAGGAGAAGCTGCGGTGTTTACCTGCCCCCAGTGAGTAGGAAAGCGGATCGCGTAGTTGTTTCGGCATGCTTGTGCCGGTTCAGTTGACGATGACAATCAGCCACACACTGTGGTATACCAGTATACGACTATGTATACAGGATAAGTATACGAGTTAAGTACACATGTTTCTAGTTTGTACGGATCAAGCAGCGCCCTTCTCTGTCACATCAGAGGGTAGGGTTACTCAGACTTCCTTAACTGGATATAGTGGAAGATGGTTCGTTCGCCGGTTAGAGGGCTGCGTCGAGTCAGGCGATTGGAGAACATTCCTCGAGCATCCTTTTTTTCGTCCAATTGCAATCGGTAACAGGAACCACTCTCTTGTGGCACACTTTTGGCACTTTAGCTCCTCGTTTGTCAAAATTAGTAGAATATTCCCCACTTTTGGAAAAAGCTTCTAGCAGACATTTTGGTGGAAATGTTGCACACATTGAACAAATGGAAATATAAATGGTTTGTACAAATACCTAACCGAAAAACTTGGACAAATGGATTGTACTTTACAAAAGCTCTAGGAAGAATCATGTACAACTTTCTTGTATCATATAAATGACTCGCTATGGAACGTATACAAATATTTGTGTGTTGTACAAATAGGAAGCCCATCTATAGGTACAAATTATTTGTATCTACAAGGAAGCAGACGGAGAAGATATAAAAATATTTATGTCAGTACAAGTAGCAAGTTGAAGATCGTGTACAATTGTTTGTACCATACAAATAGATATTTATTTGTATGTACAAGTGAAGGGGCTTTGAGACGGGCTAAGATCGACGAAAGCGGGTCATCCACTTCTATAAAACTGTACCCTCTGACCTCTGAAGGGCAACTGATGGACCGAACATAGGATGGCCCGCTCCTACCTCTACCTTCTTTCCAATTATCCTCCACAACTATACAGTCTACAAATAGTACAATCGTAGCAAAGTGGCAGGTCACTATTAGTAGTACAAACAACAGTATGAGTACAGTACCAGCTTGTTCGTCGGTGTAGTCTAAATAAGCTCGCTCCTACTGCTGCGTTACACAAAGGTGTCTTTTTAATAAACTCATGATGAGAAGCCACAAGATGACGACGGATGGAAGCGACCATACTGATGATGATGATTGCCTTGTATCTGATTTAGAGCACCCGCAGTTCTACTGGCTGTCTTTATTCCTAACTCCCAGTATGTACGGGTTCTCGTGGTTCTTCTTCCGGCCCAGGAAAATAAAGAGAGTCCTCCGTAACATCGTAACATAGTGGTTACTTACAAATAAATATTATTTATAGAGAACAAATACTTGTAGAGAACAAATGACCCTTCACAAATCGCATACAAATGTATCTGTGTGATAGAAATGTCCGCTCTCTTTCCATGTACAAATGAATTTGTAATTGGGGAAATCGCTAATCGGTACCCAGACGCGCTCTTTTTGCCATCAGCCTTGCTAATCGGTACCCGAAAGATAGAATGACCTTCACGAACCTCCTTGCTGTTTTAACGCTGCTCGCTTATTCTGCATTAAACACGACAAGTGCTTTGTTGCGCAACATGTCGGATTATCGAGATAAGTAGCATTGAAACGATTGATTATCATCCTTCCACCGTACTTGACACATCAAAGCAAAATCGATCTTTCACGTAACAGCTACATCATATTTTTTTATTCGTAGCAACAAAATTTAGCTGCTGTCGGCTCCATGCTTAAAGCGGCTAGGTTTCACTACCCACACATTGCACGTAACTCCAAACCTTTGGCGGAGTAGTTCCGCCACCGATTCGTAAAAGATGGTTACAATAATCAGTAAATGTCTAATCATCCTTAAAAAAAACAGCAATTAGTACAAACAATGTCATGTTAGTGTGGTGGAGCCGATTTCCAAATCCATGACAGAAGTCTTGGGTGGAATCCGGATACCCACTGGCCCGGACGACCAACTATCGGAGGGGGTACTCCGTTGATCCTGATCAGCATCAGAATCAGATGAATCACCATTGTGGTGACTGATCTGATCCTCCCGGTCATCTGACCGGTCTTCATGCGCGTCAGGATCTATGTTTATCTTCATCTCACCTTGTGTACCCGTTGATCGGGGGTGGTTACACTCACTTAGGTGGACTCGGTGACGAAAACGATGATCTTGATCAGGTCGGAAGGGATGACCTTCTCGAGACGGGGGGTGTCCTCGGGTGGAAATCTTCACCGGAGAACGGGTTGGGGTCGATACTTAATCCGTATCTAGGCACTGATCAGGAAAGTTCGTCTGATCAGGCCAGCCAATGAGAGAGAGATATAACGAAACCAAGAAAACGCGATCAATCCACGATCTTCCACAGTAATCCACAAACGTTATCTCCACAAAACCTTTACCAATATTATTAACGTGTTCCAAACACGTGCGCGTTGAGGGTGAGGTTCGATCACCTAAAACAAACCCGTCGGGGGCCTTCCGGTAAGCCAAAATGCGTCTAAGCGCGTCTTAACCGGGAAATAGATGAGCAAGAGGGGACTAATCAACCCTGTGCTCCCAATGACCGCACACGTGGCGGAGCGACTCTTTGCTTTAGGGGGAAAATCTAAACCTGTTATTATATATGCAATGTCCTATACCTGTGTACCATACATCAACTCATGCCTGACCTTTACTTCGAACCTATTTACTTCGTCGCACGGTTGCGTAACACCCTCTTGCCCATCCTGGCTGCACCTTCAAGCTGATCTGTACCACTTCTGCCCTGATCACGACCCGACTCTTCAAAAGATCTTCAACCCATCCTGATCTTCAACAAACGACCTTGAAACCACTTGAGACCTGCTCTTCAGCACTTGTCCACTTCATATATAGTCCGACCAAACCGAGAACTTACTTGCCCTTGCATCTGAACGCTGATCAGAGGCTGATCGCCCTGATCACGATCGGCATAGTGATCAACCGATGATCAGGTGGTGATCAGGCTGATCAGCCCTTGATCACCTCGGGAACGCTCTGGGTCATCATCATCACGACACAACTCATCTCCTAAGCCACACTTCCGACCTTTATACCCCGTCAGGACAACCATATCACACCGATCTCGGCTGATCAGCCTGATCAGGCCTTGTCACGTCATCTTCGGACCAACCATGGGTTTTCATCACTCACACAACCTGTCACTCCACATGCCCGACTTCATTCCACATCTGATCTTCATTACTTCGGGCATAATAGACTGATCAGGCCGTAACTTCGTGTCATGATCAACTTCAACCACTATACCATTCAGAGATCGGCTGGTCACCTGCCCTTGATACGTCATGTCCACAGTTACTCTTTTCTTATTACATCCACGGGAACTCCACTTAGTAACTGTAGTAATGATCGTGATCGTGATCTCCATCATTCCGTCAGTGTCTGGGACTGGGCTTAACGAACGTACTTGGCTGATTTCTCCACGTCGTGAATATCCGTTGTCCGCCACCTTTTCTTCTTAATCGTGATCAACCTTTTCCCACCCATCAACCGTCATATGTTGATGGGTGTTCTATCGTCACCAATCAACGGCCATGTGTGGTCCACTTCAGTCCCAATATTTTCCGATCGCTTCACCACAGCCGCCCCTGAGACTAACTGTAGCCGCACAACGACTGCAGTTCGACTCACTCACTTTTGAACTTCCTCTCTGGTGATCACCATGGCCGACGCAAGCCAATCTCTCTCTTCCTTCTTCGTCTTCTTCGGCTGCCCGCCCGATCGCTTCTTCGTCCTCCGTCTCCAGCTCGGCTACCCCTGCGATCGCCCCGATCACGACTTCTACGCCGATCACGACCAGCCTCATCCGTCCGACAACTGCTCTCGCTTCGTATCGACCGTCTTGGAGTCTTCCTGCTCGACCTCCATCAGATCGCCCTCTCCGTTCCTTGGAGCAGCTCGCTCGCCTGATAGATGGATCGGGTCCATTCACGTTGGGGCCCGTGGAGGCTTGTCGGCTACGGTCGGAACTCCGAAGTGCAATTCCCGAGTTGGTTTCTCTGTATGATACCAACCGGGCACTTACCGCTGAGTTATCCGACCGCCGGATCGTTGCTGATTCCTTGGCACATGATTCCGCTGATCTGGCTGCCCAACTATCGACTCTCCGGCTAGATCACGACCGACTTGGCCAAGACTTGCGAGACATGACTGATCGCGTTCAGAGTTTGACGATGGAGCGTGATCAGTTGTCGGCTGACCTCGCTGCTCGACGACTTTCCAAGCCTTCGGACACCGTCGCCTCTTTACAGTCGCTGATCGATTCGCTGACTATTACCATTCGCGATCAGGGTACGTTTATCTCATTCGCTTCTTCTGTAATCCGTATTTGACTCTCCATGTTTATTTCCAGATAAACGTATTGAGGCGATGAAAAACTCGATGGTCGAGATGGTGGATCATCTACAACGGCTCGATGATCACCGTCTCGACCATGATCAGCTGCTGCACGACAAGATCTGCGCTGCCGAGGACGTAGAGCGTCGGGAGGTCGAGGGTCGCTATTCGGATGAGCAGGTCCAGCTCTTGGCCAAGCAACTTTCCGATTCTCGCATCGGCCGCGCCGACATACAGAAAAGATTGTGCGAGAGTCGGAAGGAAGCTGAGGATTGCCGGCGCGTGCTTAATCTTGCTCGGGTTAAACTTGAAACCCTAGAGCTCGATGATCGCGCCTGGCTTCAGCATAACGCCGACCTGAAAAACCTCGCGGTGCAGACTATGGAGAGGTGGACCAAACCGAACACCGGTTCGGGGTCAGTTCGGACGGCCTTACAACGGCTTCCTGGGCTGATCAGCTCTTTTACTTCATCTGGAACACCGCCACAGTCTCCGGAGTCTGCCCCGCCTTCACCCGCGTCCTCCGTCGCTTCCTTGCCTGTCCGTAGTGCTGATCAGTGATCAGCACTTCAAAAGCCTCTACGTCATTTCAACCTCATTCACCGGCGACTCCAAGATCAGCGCCTTCGGCCTCGAGTTCTGGGAAGCGTAAGCAGACCAGCTCGTCGAAGAAAAAGATGATTCCCGCCAAGCGATCACGTCTTGTGATCGACTCGGACGACGAATCGACTGATCTGGACGAGAGGACGTTGTCTGTTCTGGCCCGATCGCGCAGCACTGATCGCCGTACGCAAGCACCAAGCTATTCAGGCGTAAATTCGTTGGCCCAGGCCGTTACTTTGCTGGAGTCAGATGACGACGATGACGATGATCTCGAGGAGGAACAACCGGCTCAAGCTGATCCTAACACTCCTCCAGCGGCCACTAGGGCAGCGATCGCCCCGCCGCTCAATTTCACGGGCGTCTTCATCCCGGCGCAACAATCGTCGGTCGGAGAAAACGACTACAGTTACAATCCGAACCAAACGTTCATGGATCTGTATGTCGTCATGCAGGGCAAGCCGACTTCCGCCCACATGGCAACACGGAAACCTTGGAGTGCTGATCAGGTCTGGGATCTGACGCCTCGGGTTCTTGAAGTGCGGCAAAAACTCGTCCCTCGCTTGTGGTCCCGCCCGCCAGGCTGGATCTTTCCGACAAGATCGCCGGCGCCCAAAGACAAGCAGTGGCAACCAAAGGTGCTGACCAGAGGCGCTATTGAGCTTCTGATCGATTCAGCACCTTGGGATATCCTCCTGACACCTATGCCCGGGCTGGCGTTTCCTGATCACCCTTGGTTTGTCGAGCTGCAGGGACGCTTGGCTTTGTATTACCAGGAGCACGTGCAAGCAATATGGGAGGCGAATCACCATTTCCCGATCACGACGGCGATGCGCAAGGACGCGTGGATCGAGCATTACCATCATGCTCGCAAGCGTCGACGCACCAAAGCCGGGGCTGCTTGGGCCGCGATCTGCGATTATATCGTCGACGGAATCCAGCACGGCGAGTGTGATCTGGACGTTTTCCAGTTCCCTGGCGTCCTGCATTTACCGGTTCGTCGAGCGGGATCGCGAGGACTCAAGGCTGACGGCGGGGATTGGTATCCCGGTTATGGGCATATAACTCCGGTCGCCACACTGCGTGATTGCTTGCTCTGGACCGATCAGCAGGAACCTTGGCGAAACCAGTTTCGATCGAGTCCCATGGATCATCCAGGGTACACGGTTTCTCGTCTGCGCACTAAATATGGCCTGTGATCGTCGTGACAACCAACTTTGGTTTCGTTTTCCATAATCACTAATATATCACGACATTTCTTGATGATTTTCGCGTTCCATATTCACACTTCCTGTTCAGGTCTCATTATTGTCTCCATCTTGTATGTCGGTCGCTCACATGTATACAAATATAGTTCTCGTGCAATTTATGTATGTATATGCATACGTTTATTCCAAACCAGTCCAACCGCCCTGATCTCCACTTGCCCGATCATCATATTTGGCTGATCAGTCACAATGTGTCAACCCAGGCTATTGAGATTCCTGGTTACCCTCTTCGTGGGTTTGCATCACTTCAAATCGATTCCGTCTCACCCGATCACGTTCAAATTCTCTTAATAAAGCTCCACAGTCCAGATCACGCTCATCTATCCACTCGGGATCGTCATAACCCTTCCAACGAACCAAGTATTCACGGTGGGTTCGGCCAAATCGGGTCTTCTTGCCTGATCGGGTATCCAAAACCTTCTCTACCTCGAATTCGTTCGGATCCAACGCTCTTTCCCAACTATCTTCGGGTAAGAGAGCTTCGTCAAAATCAAACCTTGGCTGATCATCGCATGACAGCCTAGTTTTAGGCCGATCAGGGTATTCTCGGACCAGTTTCAACTTCGACAAGTGAACAATCGGGAAAATTCCATAATCGGTACCTGCAGTAATCAGCCGAGCGGCATGATCACCGATCAGCTCGGCTATACGGAACGGTCCATGCCACAGATGCGCTAACTTCTTGGCATATCCTTCTTTCACGCGATCCAAGTAAAGCCAAACTGTTGATCCTGGCTCGATATTATGTGAATCGGCCTGATCATTGTTCCGATCAGCTCTTTCTTGGATGGCCCTCCGCAATCGTTCGTTGACTTGCTCCCGCGCATGTTGGTAGTGACGTTGGAGTCCCATACGCCATCGACGAGCTTCGCGATCTCGACCTCGGGTGCATCCAACAGGGATCACCGACTCGATGGTAGATCGGGGGTCCCAACCATACGCCAAGTAGAAAGGAGTATCTCCCCTGATCCGATCGAAAGAGGAATTCAACGCAAACACCAGTCTCTCTGCATATTCATCCCAATCTTGTTGAGCGGAGTCCGCGACATACATCTTGATAGCTCTAGTTAGCGTCTGTACCATCCGTTCGGCTTTACCATTCGCCTGCGGACGATATGCCATGGTCGCGCTCTGTTTCTGGCCAAGCATCTGATTAAATGATCGGAACACTTCGGCCATAAAACCTGGTTCACGATCATGCCTGATCACTTCACTGGCTCCAAACCGTCGAAAAACACATTCTTCGTAACTGCAAGCGACTTGTTGGGCCGTTCGGGTAGATCCCGCTTTCGCGATCACCAATCCCGTGAACAGATCAGTCCAGATCAGCAACTCTGTATTGCCCTTGAACGATTTTGGCAGGGACGGTATGTGATCCATCGCTATCACTTGGAAAGGTAGGTCGCCTGGATATTTCCAGGTGATCTACCCCGGATGTTTGGCATACCTTTTCCAGTTTCGCAATCCGTACATGTCCCAACAAACTTTTGTATACTTCGATATAATCCTCTCCAATGGAAATGTTTACGAATCCTGTGGTATGTCCGACCTACTCCCTGATGGCCACCCTCCAAACTAACGTGATAATGGTGTAAAATATCAGCTTGTAAAGTCTCCGGGATCACGAGTCTTGCCGATCGGTCCAGATCTGCATCGGCCTGATCAGCTTGGACATAGTAAAACAATAGATCATTTTCGTCAATCTCGTAGTTAGACGCGATCTTAGCACAATCCTTTGCTTCACTCTGGATCAACTTCTCCAGATCACCCTTTAGAAACGCCTTCAAATCAACGATCCATTTTTCCTCGTCTTGAGCCTTGAGAATTCTTTCGATCCGCATCTCTTGTACTATTTCCTCTGTCAGGCTTTCTCGAGAGGGTGATCTGTTGGGCGGTGATCTAGTTCGTGATCTCGTCGTAATCAAGATCTGGGCTGCTTCCTTTTCGTCTTCCAAACGGATCAGCTCAGGCAGCCTATTGATCTCCACCAGTTCTTCCAGCAACGCTTGATCAGTAACTATCGATCCGACCTGATCACGCATAGCCATAGTGGCTAAGTGATCTGCACTCCGATTCCAATCACGTTTCACATGCAAAAGATCATGTCTTGGCCACCCACGTAAAGCTTTCATAACGCGATCATTCAGTAGTTTCAAACGCGGCGCTTTACAGTCGATCTCTCCAGTGATCTGCCGAATCACCAGGTTTGAATCTCCGCATATGATTACTCTTCCGATCTTTTGCTCTTGCAAGAGATCCAAACCTAGCAGCAGACCACGATATTCAGCCTCATTGACCGTGATACCTGGAGTATAATCTGAACCGGCCGATATAACAGTCCACTCAGGCAGTTTCCATAACAACGCGCTATACGCCCCTACACCTTTCTTCACACTCGCTGATCCGTACAACGATTAGATCTTCCTCCGAGCCGACGATCGGTGGGGGTATAGTGATCGGTTCACGTGGTTGCTTCCGAGGAGCGACCTCGATCAGGGCTTCATCGACTTCTGATCGGGGCGTGATGCTGGCTGCCAGCGTTCCAAGAATTTCTTCTTCGCCCTTGGTGCACTTAATGATCTCCAAAGTCCACTGAGATAACACCGCTGACCATCGCCCCAGTCTTCCATCTAAACCACTCGCGGATAGTAACCACGCCAAACTAGATCGCTTGGATAATACCTTAATTGATCTAGTTACCAGCATAGAGTAGCAAACATCCAACACACGTAATAACGCTAGCACTTCCTTATCCACAATACCATAGTTAACTTCGTTCGGTTTTAATGTTCAGCTTGTGAACGTCACCGGCCAATAAACTCCATCGTGATCTTGGACCAGTGCGGCCGATATTGCCCATTTACTGGCATATAGGATCACCACGGGAATCTTCTCCGGATCGAAGTGTTTCAGTATTGGCGTCGAGATCATCTTCGCCTTTAACATACTGAAGGCTACCATAGCTCGATTCATGTGGTCTTCTGACCCTGGCATAGTTCGATCAATCAGTGATCCAGTCTTGAAATCCGTTTCAGTAGCTTCAACTTCGTGATCAGTCTCAATTGGTGATCCTCCTACCCGATCACGTTCTCGTAGCCCATGATAATCAACTTCCTTCAGTTCATATAGAATAGCGGCGTAAATCGAGAAGTCCTCGATAAATCTGCTATAATAATTCAGAGATCCGAGGAAGGATTGCATGGCCTTCAGTGATCGGGGAAAAGGTAAGTTGCTGAGAGCGGCCAGATCTTTCGGATTTGCTTCCAAACCTTGGATCGATACGTTATGGCCGAGGTAAGCGACCTTGGGTTGACCCCAGAAACCCTTGACCACACTGATCGACAAATTCCAGCGCTCGCAAGTGTCCAGGAGTCGTTCGACCTTATCACATAGCATATCCCAGGATGTTGCTGTGACCAAGATATCATCTATGTATGATCGCCTTCCCAATACTGATCGGCCCTGATCTTGGTCTGGCTCACCGTCCGTAAACACATCATGTAGATCAGTGACTTCCCGATCAGCACTGATCTGGAAATACCCATAGAGAGCATTGTCGATCAGCCTCTGGTAGATCTGTGGGGCATTCTTTAATCCAAACGGCATCCGATTCCATTAAAAAAGCCCAAAAGGTGTAACGAAAGCCGAGATCTCTCGAGCGCGATCAGTCATCGAAACCACCCAGAAACCACTAGCCATATCCAGCGAACAAAACCACAAAACTTTATCCAGATCTTCTAATAAGTCATTGATCAGGGGCATCGGGTAGACCATCAACTTCGTGAGGCGATTCACCATTCTATAGTCGATACACAATCGAATATCAACCCCATTCTTCTTAATCACAATCACGATCGGTGATGCCCACTGCGATGTTGATGGTCGGATGATCTTTGTACTCAGCAAACCTTTGATCAAATCGGATAACTTCTCCCGGTATTGAGGTGCAACTTTACGACAACGCTGAGCGATCTGTCTCGCATTTCCAACGTCTGTATCACAAACAGCTCCGAATGCGGCTGAGGGTAGGGCGTTACCTTTCCCCATCAGTAAGTGACGCCTCTTCCAGATGATCTTCTTTAGCTGATCGATCTGCTCAGGAGTGTTCACTTCGGGATCGCCGACCTGTAGATCTTCCATGGTGACTTCTGGCATATTGGGTGATACTTCCGGTAAAA
>MIQA02024125.1:0-52147 GCA_001887855.2 Sclerospora graminicola
CTGTGGAAGGTAAAATACAAGAAGGGACCTTACACTATTTCCACGCCCGGCTCGAGCATCTCGCTTACGATGCGGTCGAAAGATACCCCAGGTCAGGCATCAGAATTACGGATTACTCGCGTCCGAATTGCCTGACCTGCGCGGAGGGTAAAGGGCATAAGACTAAACAACCCAAAAAGGACTCTGGAGGGAATGCACCAATAGATCGCGTGGGTGGGGTAATATGCAGCGATTTAGAAAGCCCAATAACCCCACGCGATCGCTGTGGAAATAGATTTCTCGTGGTGTTCGTGGACCATTACACAAATTATGTGCGTGTACTTGCGGCACGTACCAAAGATCGTGCCGCAAAATGGTTCGAGCATTTTTATGCTGGTTTGAGAGGGAGTTCAATTGCCGTATCCACGTCTTGCGTACAGACGGTGGAGGCAAATTCCGAAATGTGGATCTATTCTGCAGACAAACGGGTGTGCGTAGGCAAATCACTAAGGCCGGCTTCCCGGCTTCTAATGGAAAAGTTGAACGCATGAACCGGACCATTTTTAATATGGTCCGGTGCATGATTTTTGGACCCGGTGCATGATTTTTGGATCGGTGTACCTTCAACTTTCTGGACGGAGGCGGATGAGTATGCCACGTACATACTCAAGCGCAGTCCGACCAAGAAAAATCCTGGAAGGGTACCCCGATCCAGATGTTGACGAATAAACCTACGAATATTGGAGATATCGTGATTTTTTGATCCCCGTGTATGGTATACAGGGACATACACTCAAAGTCGCTTGCAAAACACGCGGAAAGGGGCCTGATTCTAGGCAAGAATGATGAAACAAAGAGCTACAAGGTCCTACTGCTTAAGGATCACGCTGTGACGACTACCCGGCACGTTACGCAGATTCAAACACTAGACGAAGCTGCGAACAAGCAGATCGCCAGGTTATTGGGCGACCCGGAAGAAGGAGGCACCCAAATCGAGTCACGGTCGAAGAATTTACACCAAGAGCAAAAAAAAAGACCCCTGAGCGCACCGAAAACCATGAAAAGAGTGCCCCAAGGAATCCGGCCGCAGGGTAAAAGAGACACCTAAAGCGGCGGCTTTTTCAAAGCTAAGGTCGAAAGGAAAAACGATGAAGACGCAAAAGGGCCCGGAAAGCGCTCTGGAAGGAGAAAATGGAGAAAATTTGCAGGAAGAGCTAGGAACGAACGCAGTGTTTACTGAAGGGCTACGTGAAGAAAGTGAAAACCTGTTGCGGTTGCAGAGTCGAGTCTACATAAGGACTGTGCAGCAACGTCGGAACCCGACCCGACGAACTATTCCGAAGCTCACAAGGGGCAGCTATCAAGTGAATGGAAAGCAGCCGAGAATACGGAGCTGCGAGCGCTCGAGAAATCGGGCACGTGGAAAGTTGTTCGAAAGACAGAAGGGAAGATGCCTTTACCCACAAAATGGGTATATAAAACATGATAAAATAATAATAAAGGATGGGAAAACCCCTACAATAAGGGATTTTCAATCACTTGTTGGGCGTCTACTTTGGATATCTCGATGTTCTCGTCCTGATATCGCGTTCGCAATACACAAGGTGACTAGGCGTACGCATGCGCCGACGTTTTTTTATTATAAGATGGCTAAACGAATTGCGAGGTACCTTAAGGGTACGAAAGTTTTAAAGTTACGTTTGAAACATGACAGTGGAAAGACTATGCCTATGCGTATAGTTAGCTATAGCGATGCCGATTTCGCGGCTGACAAGATTGACCGGAAAAGTATTAGCGCGAATGTTGTTTTCGTAAATGGCATTGTGGCTGGCTGGAGCTGTAAAAAGCGGGGAGCAGTTGCACTCTCGACAGCCGAAGCAGAATTTGTGGCTGCTGCAGTGGGTGGTAAACAGGCACTTGGAATCAAAGAATTGCTTGGAGAAATTGGTTTGAACTCACGAGCACCGATTATCTTGAGGATAGACAATCAGGCTGCTATAAAACAGCTATTATATGAGGGGAGTGCTGCGAGCACTAAGCATGTCAACGTGGAGTTAAAGTTAATCAAGGATTATGCAAGGAAAGGGAAGATGAGGTCGGAGCACGTTTCAAGTGCGGATATGGGGCCGATCTTTTAACTAAGATACTAAGTGCGGCGAGAATTGAAGAGTTGCGAGACCAAATTGGTCTGGTTTAAGTTTTGGTTTTTCTCTCTACTGGTTATTTTCGGTTGAATTCCAAACTGTTTGCATTCGTTGTGCAAGGTAATGTGAAATGTTATTATGTACCTGCGAGAACGTGCAATAATACTGTTGAAAATGTTGGTTTCCGTGATATTGTGGAAAATATCACTTTTGGAGATTTTCGATAGTTTTAGCCAATATGAATTTAGGCTGTCACTTTTTATATTATGGACTATTATTAGTAATCATCGATTATCAGAATAGCTTTTGTCACTTCTCAAAAGGAAAGTTACGAAACTTACCTTTTGGGATTGTGCTTGTAGCTAGGTACATGCAGGACTAGCGGTAACACTTCTTAATACACTTACATTTAACAAGTTCCTGTGGAAGTTTATTGCTTACTACCGGATATCGAAGACTCAAGTTTCTTACCATCGCGTCGTGACTATGGAGACCAAGAATATTCAACAGGTTATGAGCCCAAAGGGTCAAGACGAAGTAAAACAAGAAAATCTGGAAGACAATCAAACGGAACTCAAGTAAGAAGGCGAAACATTGCTGGATTTAATGAAACGACTCGCTGACAGAATGGATCGGCTGGAGGAATCACGGAATAAGGTGGATATGGAGAATTGTGGTTTCAACAATTCAATGTGACTGGGGACGAAGATGCGGATGGCATCTTTGGAAAATACTCCAGAGAAAAAACCATATGCGGAAGAACACTCCGACCCGCTGGAAACATCGGTGGATATCCGGATGTAAAACTTCATGCACAAAATATGCCCGATATGAAATTTCCGGCACAACGCCCCGTCATTGTTTAAGACGCCATCGGCAAAGGACTGCAAGCTGTCCATCAGAGTTTTTGATGGAACTGAAGTTTACAGAGGATTGGGCGCAGGATTTAAGCAGTGGGGGACGCGATTCATCCGGCAAGTAGCCATTGCGGAATCAGCATGCGGCTATATGTGGACTGAAGAAGTTAAAGTCGACTTATTAGGTCATTATCTAAGCGGAACGGCCGAGCGATATTATAACAGGCAAGTGGATGGATGGTGGAGCAAAATTCTACGCTGGTACACATCATGAACAAGATGTTAAACGCTTTTCACACAAGCATAACGCCAGCCCAATCGATGAAGCTTTTTACAAGTAAAAAAACAAAGCGGAACTGGAACAAGTACTACCTGTATTTGGTAGCGATTTCCGAAGCAGTGGGCGGCAGTGAACCTCTGGTGGTGGACAACATTGTGCACTACGCTTCAGCGGAGCTGAAAACGATTTTAATGGCAAGATACAACCACACCAGGACGGATTACCTACGGCAAGCCGAAGAATTATGCCAATTCGCACAGGCTGTAGAGAGCGATGCGAAACAAGGAAAAACTATGGATTTGAAACGGTGAATTACGTGGAAAACAAGTCAAAGGGATGGAAGTGTCACGCCTGCGGTGAAGCTGGACATTTCCGGGCGAAATGCCCAAAAAGAAAAGCGAAAAAGGTGGAATTTACGCTAGCAATTATCGACAGGAACACGGCTTTCGAAAGAAACAAGTGGTTTCTCGGCAGTGGTGCGAGCATGCACATCGTGAACGACGATTCATATCTTCGAGAATTGGAAAATGTAAATGGAAAATGTTTCCAGGCAGACGGAAAGACACTAAGCATTTCGAAAAAGGGCTGGGTTAAAATTCAAGTGAAAGTGGGATCGAAAACGCATAATCAGATTGGAAAATCTGCTTTTCGTTGAAAACTTGGCAAGAAACATACTGTATTACGGCCTGCTTGTGGAAAAAGGATGCGAGATGACACACATCGGCGGGAAACGGGTGATGAAACACCGGAAAAGTGGACAAGCAATTTTCGATGAGGAAATCACTAATAAGGTGTTCACAGTGGACGTAGAAGTCGAAAGAGACTATCAAAAGGTCGAAAAAACGGTGAATACAGTGCTGGAAGATAATGAAAGAGAAGTAAGTCGCGATACTGACGTCCAAGAAGGGTCTTTGATGCATTTTCATGCAAGACTCGGACACCTGAATTACGACGCCATTGAACGGATGGCGAAAGATTCAAGTTTTGGGATCTCGCTTACGGATAAAACAAGATTAAATTGTCTTACCTGTGCGCATGGCAAGCAATCGAAGAATGCGAGGTCCAAGAAGAATACGTGCGAGTGTTGTTGGCAAGAACGAAAGATGCTGCTGCAAAAATGTTCGAGCACTTTTTATCCTTTTTTGAACGACAATTCAACTGTAAAATTCATGTCCTAAGGACGGACGGCGGTGGCGAATATCGAAATCTGGATGACTTTTGCAATACCCCTGGTGTAATAAGGCAAATAAGCGAGGCAAATAACCAATCGAGCAACGGAAAAGCAGAACGCATGCACCGAACCATAATGAATATGGCTCAGTGCATGAATTTTCGTGTGGTGCCAGCCTTGTTTTCTGGGGTGACGCGGTGCAATACCCCGCGTATATCGTAAACCGAAGTCCGACGAATGGAAATCTCAAAAGAATGTCGCCTTTGGAAGCGCTAACAGGAGAGAAGCCGAACCTAGGAGAAATTGTCGCTTTTGGCTCACCATGCTCGGTGTATAGGAACCCAGGAAAGAACTCCTTGGCACACAGGTCACAGATTGGGTTAATCGTCGAGAAGAGTGAAGAAGTAAAAGGGTCCAAGGTTTACCTGAAAAACGAGAGGAAAGTTGTGGTAACACAGCGTATAAAAAACATTGAAACCCTTGACGAAATCCAAAACAGACTGGTAAAAAAAGCCATGGGAGAAAACGATGATCAAGAAGGAGAAGTAAACCCTGCCGACGCGTCGAAGAAATTGAAGACGAAAAGGACAAAAAAGTCGTGGCAGCGGGAGCGGCATCAGATTTGCAGCACAACAAGAAACACGAATGAAGAGAAGACTGTCGATGAAGAAGAAGTGAAATCGGAACGTTAAATTTGGTTACGGAAGTGGACCCAAAGTCCTTCAATCAAGCGATGAGAAGCAAAAAATGTGAGAAGTGGAAGATAGCGACTGACGAAGAAATTGGAACGAAATGATGTGTGGAATGTGATTGAGCGACCTGAGACTGTAGGCCCCTCCATACCAAATAGGTCTTCAGAACAAAATTGGATGAAAATGGTGACGTCGAGAGATACAAGGCGAGACTCGTTGCCTGCGGCAACGAACAGAGACTTGGAATCGACTACACGCTGACGTTTGCAGCAGTTATCGAAATGGGGACGGTGAAAATGATTTTAGGATTTGCGTGCAAATGGGGCACAAACGCAAAACACGAGGATATTCCAAACACGTATGTAAAGGCGCTCGAACAAGGGCACGATATTTTTCTATATATCCCACAAGACATGGATACTTCGAGCATAATTGTGAACGGCAAGCAAGTTTCGAATTCGGTGCTAAAGTTAAACAAGACTCTGTATGGACTAAAACAAGCCGGACGTCATTGGAACAAGCTGCTTCACGCAAAATTATTGGAACTAGAATTCTCTCAAAGTTCGACGGATCTGTGTCTATACTTCAAGGTCTCAGAAGGAGCTACTACTGTCGTGGGCGTGTACGTTGGTGACCTGCTGGTAACGGGTACAAGCGATGATCTAGTGGATAATTTTTTTGACAACATGAAGGCGCTCGAAATCAAGAATCTCGGGAAGATAACGAAATTTCTTGGAATGCGAGTGGTCTACGATCAAGATTACGGATACAAGTTCGATAAAGAAGTAACAATCGAGAGCATTCTACGAGATTTCAAGCTAACAGAAGCAAATCCTGTGAAGATACCTATCGGCGACGAATATGAGGATCTCAATCTAAAAGAAGAATTCCGGGGAAGTTTCAATTAAGGATTTTCAATCCCTCGTCGGAAGTTTGCTTTGGATCTCAAGGTGCACGCGTCCTGACATAAGTTTTGTTTTTGCACAAGGTCACTAGGAGCACGCATGCTCCGAAAGCAATGGATTGGAAATTTTTTTGGCGAAGAAAATAGTACTATATCTGAAGGAAACGAAGGCTTTGAAATTGCAAATGAAATTGAAGACTAACGAAGATGATAGCGTGGAAATTTGTGGATATAGCGATGCAGACTACGCTGAAGCAAAGGACGCCAGAAAGTCAACTACGGGTGGCACTATCACGATGGATGGAATAATCGTCAACTGGATCTGTAAAAAACAAGGTGGGGTGTCTCTGACTACGATGGAAGCGGAGTTTTACGCTGCTTCGAAGGTGGTTGTGGAGATGCTCGTTTTTTTAGTTGCTACAAGAAGTTGGAATTAACATTAAGCGTCCTATGACCCTATTCATGGACAACCAAGCAGCTATAAAGGCGTTGAGTGGAATGGAAGGAACGTTAAAAATGAAACATGTCGACATCAGAGTGAGGTTTATCAAAATTTAAGGATGAAGCTTGCTACGTTCCGACAAAACTTATGAAGGCTGACTTACTTACGAAGGTGCTTCCGCATCCAAGATTGAAAGAATTGCGAACTGCTTGCGGACTGGAATAGTCAATGGAAAATTCACATTGAGAAGGAGTGTTGAAAATGTTGGTTTCCGTGGTATTGTAGAAAATGGAAATTTTCGATAGTTTTATCCAATATGAATTTAGGCTGTGACCTATTTGAATTATGGATTATTATTAGTAACGATCGATTATCAGAATAGCTTTTGTCACTTCTCAAAAGGAAAGTTACGAAACTTACCTTTTGGGATTGTGCTTGTAGCTAGGTACCCCTAAAATGCATGTCATAGGCGACTGCCACTCATAGGCGGGGCCTACTATTAAGAGCAAAAACTTTACACATCAGCTATTACGCAAATCGTAAAAGCTATATTACCTGGGTTTTAAATCTCAGGCCCAAATCACGCAGGATCGGCAAATTTGAACGGAATCGACAATACTCACCCAATATATAGTAATACCCATGATAGCCCAACCTGCTCGGATATTCGACTGACAAATAACGTGATCTCTAACGAGTGATTTTTGCAGATCGACGGCAGAACAACATGGCGCCAAACGCATAGCGTACGTCCACATACTGCTCATGTACGAAGGAAATTGCCTAACTAGTTTACATAGCCATGTTTTGCTTATTATTGTTAGCGGTTTAGCTCAGCAGATTCATTACTTATAATATCCACGCGTGCTGGTGCTGAGGTATCAATCTTCACACTTATTTTAGGAATAATCCTAAAGTAGGTTCGAGTCATCCTGATCCAGACCATTGCGCATCCTCTCATATCGAGACACGCATAGGTAACCTAAGCTAGCCTATGTTTAGACAGTGCTTCTATGTGTCGATTAACTTGATACACACTCCGAACCCCACGTCACGCATAGAAAAGGTTAGTGTTTAACACATAAGTTTTGGTATTTTGCACATAATTTTGGGTAGCCCACTGTGTCTTTATACGAGTGCTTGTCATAGGAGTTCCAAATTAGCCGTGTAAGATCAACTTGCTCGACCAGGTTGCGGACTAACAAGTTAACTAAAGCTAACACTTTAAGCAATGACACTACCGGGTATTAACCCGAAGGAGGTGCGCAAACCCCCAGATAAACCGGGGGAAGAAGGGGTGAGTAAGGACATTGTGCAAGAGACGACGAAGGAAGCAGAGAGGGATATCAAAGATGGCGATGAGGAACGCCCTCTTGTGATTGACGAAGTCGTAGCGGAATCACAAGAACCAGTACATGACGACCCCATGGAAGAGGAGTCAGTAAACGCTGAAACCAACCAAGGAGGAGCAGAGATGGTTGTTGTTAAGATAGAGGGCAGCAGCGAAAATAATGACGACCAGGAACACACTTCCCAGTCGACACAGGGGGAAGTTCCCCCGCAGGCAGAATCAGGGCAAGGAGCAGTGTCTGAAAAAAAAGGGCCAGGCGAACACGCCAGAAGATTTGGCACAGGTGCTGGTACGGGCACTAACGGGTGCAGAAAAAGTGCGATCACGCCTTCAAACGTGGCTCGATGTTATACAGCAGTTGTTCAAACTGCTTTTCCCCAAGAAGAAAGGAGGGACAAACAAGGAGAGAACTAAGAACTCCTCGGTGACAACAAAAGGGGCTAAAGGTCAGAGTAAGACATTGGTCAGGAAATGGCCTGACCTGAAGCAAGGTGAATTAGAACGTCTACTGGATCTGTTTGAACTAGTGGTAATTAAGCATTCATTAGATTGGAAGGTGTGGAAAAATAAGACAGCAGCGGCATGTGCGGCGGCAATTCGAAGTAACCAACCGTTGGAACATGTGCTTTCACGAATGATCGGAATTTGCCAAGTTGAGGTAGCGGTACAAGGGGACAGCGTTCTGAAAGGATGGTTAACCAAGGTGACTGGAAATACACAAGTTGTGAAAGCAACCCCACGAGTACCCCAAGATTATTTGTTCAATCCAGCCATTTACTCAGCAGACAGGGTGGAAACATTACGGAAAATATGTGAACGGGAATGGAACGGAAAGGACAAGAAGAAATTTCGGGAAGGTAGCCCAGAAGAGTGGATCATTGTACAGGGGCTGGCGGAAGGAACAATTTTGGCTAGAATTTTACCTCAGTTTTTACGCCAGATTATGACGTCAGCGGATCGCTTACGCTTAGTGTTAACTATCAGAGTAAGGGTAGAAGGATGTCTCGTAATAGACCTGAGAGGAGAAACGGCAATCAAGACGGCCTTTCAAAGTACTAAGAGTCTACAAGAGAGCATATCCACAGCAGCTACGGCACGTGGAATGGACAATGGAAAACTATGGGAAATGCTGTCAAAAGTGAAGTCTATCAGCTATAACCAATCGGAACATACTTTGCATTTATATTTTTTAACACGAGAAATAGCGAAGAGGTATGAGGGGGTCACAGTCCCATACCATAAGCAAGTGCATGGCCTACGTAACATGCACGAAAAAGAGCCAGCCGCAGAGAAAGTCTGGGACAGAAGAATTGCCGGAAACGCAACAGGTATGGGTTTCCATCCGGAATATGTCATCAAAGTGCGAAATGTCACGAGAAATGTTGACATCATGAAACTGCATGGGTATCTTCAGACGATAATCCAAGCTGATTTCCGGTTCGAAGAACTGGATCAAGGAAGTCCACTATCTTCCACGTCACTCGACTGGGAGATAGTGATTGATGCGAGCGGTTGTCCAAAACACCTGCGAGGAATTGAAAGGATCATGTGGTGTGGGCTGGTGTTGATGTTAGAACATCCGGCAACACGAGGACAGATCCACTGCATGCGGTGTGGAGGAGCAGGACATCAGATGCGTACGTGTCCACTAACTATTGAACAATTGAAAGAAAAAAGTTGTTTAGTTGTGACAGTGGAAGAAGTAGAGTTAATTGACTCACCTGAACCCATTTTTGCGAGCATGGAAGCCTTACGGGATGAAGTGCGGGAAAATTGCAGACAGCAGGATGAGCGTCAGGATAAACGACGTCAAAAGGATAAGGAGACGAGTGCGGAACAGACGTCGTCAAAGGAAACAGTGGCTACTGTGGTAGCCCCGGAAGAAGCCAAGGCGGCCAAGCCGCGAGAGCTGCAGGAAAATCCAGGAAAGCAGGCGGATCAGGAAGGTGCGTCGCTTTCGGCGGAAAAGGATAACTGGACAACAGTTAAAAGGAAAACGCGCGGCAACGATAAAGTGGAAAGGAATGTTTCACCAACAGTTGCAACGGAAAACCCGGGTCAGAGTGAACCGGTTAATGAACCGGACAAGGATAAAAATAACACAAGGCCGGTTTCCAAACCACGACCCAACAAAAAACCCAACTTGACGGAAACCCAGCCCGGGTCTGGACCGTCGACCCGCGAACAACATAAAGACAGTAACGCAATACCAAGCAAGCGTGCCTCAGATGAGACGATCGGGCTCAACTCGGCTGCTGATTTGCTTAACCTGGAGAGTATTGCTAATGATGCTTTAATGAAACTAGGTACAGGAGTACAGGCAAAGGAGGGACCAGTGCAGTATTTTGCCTGGACAGGACCGGAAGTGGGTATTAAGAAGGATTATACACTACGGGAAGCGCTCGTAGAGATGGGTCTACACAAGGTACCTACAGCGGCGACGGGTAACTGTCAGGCGTACAGCATCGTCCAAGCGCTGTATGATTCCTCCTTACGGGACAATCCCGAGATTCTAGAAGCAGCAACTGTCAGTTTGAAACGAGGGTGTGCTGTACGGGGGCTAATGGACTTCCAACTGAAATACCCTCCGGGCATCCGAAAACAAACGCTTCGAAGTTTAGGGAGAGGATACGACCGTATGACAGGCAGGCAATCGGAAGTCGAATTCAAGAGATACTTCGAGGAGTATGGAAGTAGCCCTTCGGAGTTGAGTGCAACAGTAAGCTGTAAAATGTGGGGGAGCAATGATACCTTGGGGTGTATTGGCACCATGCTCCAGCGACACATTTTTGTACTGAGCGACGATGAGAAGGGTGGAGTAGCCGGGGCCATTCATTATGCCCCGGAGACGAGGGTGGCCCAACGAAAGAAATTTGCGACATGTGGTGAGTATCCGTTGCCGATAGGACAGTGCATTGAAGCAGTGAAAGGTTTAAAACAGGCGGCCATTCAAGGTAACGGAAAAATGCCTCTAGTTCTACACTTTAAGGCAGCACACTATCATGCGTACACGCATGGGTGGAGAACCAAGACGGGTAGAACCGAGGCAGAACGAGCTAACGACGGAGTAGAAGACGTAGATATGGCGGAGTCACACGGCCGACAGCTAGTTGAGAGGAAGGATTGTTCAACCGAAGACGACCGATCATCAGCTCCACAATTTGTCCATAATCAAATTGAACAACTCTTACTGGCTGCAAAAACAGGTACAGAAGATATGATACATTTTCTGATTGACACTGTATCGTATTTGTCAGCGGACAACCAAGAAGAACTGCTACAGGTTAATTTACGTGATCCAAGAATAAGAAGATTCTTTGCAGACACATATGGCGTGCAGGAGGAGGTATTAAGCAAGTGGCATCAACATACACACGAGACATGCTTGCTAGAGGATTCACCAAGCCTTACAAGCCATTTGAGACTGACGCAGGCACCAGACGAAGAAATGCAGCAAGTGGAAGAGGAGGCAAGCCTGGAGATCCCGATTAAGGACGCAGAAACCACACGCATGTGTAAGAAACGCGCTGTATCAGAAACATATGTAACGGACGAAGGAGAAGCAGCCAAAATAGTTGCTCCAGTACAACGAGAGCTCTTTGATGAGCTTCAGGCAACAACTACCGTGACACAAGAACACAAGTATGGGGAACCAGAATGGGCGCGTGTCTGGAACACCATGGAGGTGGTATGGAACCACCAGCACGGAACAGCTTTTCCATATGCAGATGCGGAAGAAAGGGTGTGGAGGCTGGCAGCTGCCAAGGAAGGGGGAGCTATACTGCAGCTGTTAGAGTGTTTCAGTCACCCTCATCGAATCATTGAAGGTTTGAGTAGTGAAGTGATGCACATTCTGACAAGAGCTTGGTGGATAGAGTGCTGGGAACACCTCAGTCGAACAGCCCATGCAGGTAAGTACGGCCAGGACTTTACAAGCCGGATAGAAGATTGGCGTCGACGAGTACAGGCGGTCACAGGTGATCCACAGAAAGAAGCGATTCGACATAGCCGGGATGATTGGAACTTCATCAAGAGTGCCAAGTATGGGAATAGCTATATGTGGAACTTATGTGCACCACATAACAAAAAGATTTTTGCATATATGGCAATATGTGCGCACATATACCATACACAATTCGCGGCGATACTAGGAGAAGAAGCGATGCAGACAGAGAATATAATCCAGAAGATCGCACGTATAGAGAGGGCGCAGAAGGTCATCGAAACGATGAAGGAGCTGACCAAACGGCTAGGCGAAGAGGACGCAACTGTGTGGCAAGATTTCGCTAAATATTTTGCAACAACACTAACACCTGTAACTGCATCGACAGGGGGGGAGGCACATGGAGCTGAGCGGACACACCAATCCTCTAGGGAATCTGAACTAGATCCCCTTCTGCTCTACTAAGGGCACCGACGTAGCAGATCCCTATCACCAAGAAGTACAGCGACTCACTAACTTGTTGGACGCATATAGCAGAAGAACGGTAGTGGAAGTCGAGTGCACACGAGGCGATGGACCGAGGAAAAAGATGGCAGGAGGAGAGGGGAAACAATTACGGGTTACGACTCAGAATGTCAGGGGCTTTAAGGCGCAAGCAAGACAAGCATGGCTACAAGTATGGAGAAACAGGCCGGTGTCTCAGAGGGCGGATTGTATGGTGATACAAGAAACGCATATTACAACCGCAGCAGAAGCAGAGGAAGTCACAAGAGCATGGGAAAGAATGTGGAACTATCAAGACGAGAACAGGCGATTAGCGTATTGGAGCATTTCTAAAACCAAGGCATGTGGAGTTGGAATCCTTCTATCACCGGAGCACGGCAAGCTAGCAAAACCGTGGAACCAGAGTCGATGGTCGGAGCGAATGATTGCAGTGGAGTTAGAAAATTGGAGGGTCATAAACATATATGCCCCAGCGGATACTAACTCTAACCGAACGATGTTTTTTAAGGATATAGGTAAATGGTACCCAAAACAAACTGGAGATGTTGTGATAGCCGGGGACTTCAATTGTGTCGAAGCACCGCAACTGGACAGACGTACGCCTGGCAGTGAAACGAAATCAGAGTGTAGCGAGTTATCAAGATTAGTCATATCGGCGGGTTGGTATGATGCAGCTTTGGTCCAGCAATCAGTGTGGGATGCTGAGCAGCTAACGGAGAACATGGAGTACACGTTTTGGAGAGGTGAGACAGCCAGTAGGCTAGACCGCTATCTACATACCAGCACACAGATATGACTGGGTAGAACAAGTGGAAACTAGCACGCCGTTGGTACCTTCAGATCATGATGAGGTATCGTTGCTACTACGAGAACCGCACACAAGACAACAGGTACTCAAAAGGCAACACTTCAGGCTTCAATTCCCGGTTAAAGGAGCAAATAAGCGACGAATCGTGGAAGAAGTAACAGCAGAAGTGGGCAACAGACGAGGTGGAGCATATGATGCGCATGAACAATGGGACCGACAGGTGCAGATGTGGATCGCAGCAATCATGCGAGTCAGGAAACGCGTACGGCAAAGAAGGAAAAGGAAAGCGGTACAATTAGCGCAGTCTCTCTTCGGAAAGGCAACATCAAGAGCACAGATATTAGGAATAGCAACAAAAGAGGCACTACTCGACAACACGGTACGACAAGGACGACGACTGCGACGTAGCATGGAGACTATGAGGTGGTTGTTCAAACGTACTGCAGTATGGGAGAGTAATCAACATGTTACAGCTATCAAGATACCAGACACATTTATGCAAACGACAGAAGAGATGAGTATCCCGGACAAGTTCGCACAAGTCTGGAGAGGGATACTAAGTCGGAGTCATCGGACAATAGTGGTCAATGATTTAGAACAAGAGCTGGACCGTCTCGTCACGTTTCGGAGAGATAGACAGGTAACGGAGACGGAAAATCAAGGGCTGATGGCGCCAATACAAGAAGAGGACGTCCATCTTGCGTTACGAAGTCTAGAACGAAGAAAAGCGGCCGGACCAGACGGACTCAACAATGATTTTTATAAGGACTTTGCGGAGGAAGTAATAACTGACTTATGCAATGTAAGTAATGCGATTTTACAGGGAGAAGACCCGCCGAGATCCTTTTCGGAAGCGGTCATTATACCGCTCAGAAAAAAAGGAGATTCCGATAATGCTATGGATTACCGTCCGATTTCGTTATTGCAAACGAGCTACAAGATTTTCGCGAAAGATTTAGCATTTCGGCTTCAAAGGTTTTTAGGGCGACTCATCGGGAACACGCAGCAAGGATTTGTGCATGGACGACGAATGGACCGAGCGGTCGTCCTAATGCTTGACATGCTAGAGCAATTCCGTCGAACCCCAAGAGTAAAAAGTGCAGCGAACAGTGGAGGTGTGTTGCTGATTGACTTCGCGAAGGCATACGATACAATTGACAGGGCCTACCTCATGCTCGTGCTCAAAAAGTTTGGATTCTCGCAGCGATTCATAGATGTGATGGGCAAGATTCATGAAGGAACTACGGCCAAATTTTTCGTCAACGGGGAGCTATCTGAAGCGATTCCAGTGGTGTCAGGCATCCGGCAGGGATGCCCACTGGCACCGCTACTCTTTATTATCGCGGTCGAACCGCTAGGACTAGCGATAATTCAAGACGATGAAGTAAAGGGACTGAAGCTAGGAGATGCAACTAGGCAGTGGGAACACAGGTTTTCCGCGTTTGTAGATGACTCCACCATTTTCTTCCGGGAAGGTAGGCATATGGAAAGAGCTCTGACAATTGTAAAGAAGTTTGGACAGCTATCTGGCCTTCAGATGCAACCAGCAAAGAGTCAAGTTATATTGCTGGAAACTGACAACTATCCGAAGAACTGGTACACGGTACCAGTATTGCAATCAGGGGAATCGGTACGGTACCTCGGATATCAGATCGGGAATTCTTCACTAACGGGCAAAAACTGGACGGGGAGAATACGAGCTATACAAAGACGACTATTGACAGCCACAAAGTGTAGCACGTCGGTAGACGAAAGAGTCACACTGTTTAACGCGATCGCAATCCCGGCTATCCTGTTCACCGCTAAAGCGTTCCCACCTTCAGAGGACACGTTAAGAGGGTTGGTAGCGTTGCAAAAGCGTTTCATATGGTGCAAGGCGACGGACACAGAGGGTGGGCGACATAAAATCTCTCCTCTTCTCCTGTTTACCCCGAAAAAGGCAGGCGGATTAGGGCTCATCTCTATATCGGCTGCTATTCACACATTGATGGTGAAAGAAGCGACTATGTGGCTACTAGAACCGACGGACCGTTATAACATTGCATAAAGGAACTGGACGCAACTCAACAGATGTAGCATTGCTAACTTGTGGTTTTCTTCATATGACATAGGTAAACCGGAGAGAAGACTACATAAAGGAAGCGCGGTGGCGATGATACGAAGTTCTATTGCGGATGCGTTGGGCCCAACATTAGAAGAACGCAATAGGCTAAAGGAGTACATCAAAGAACATCTCCCTAAGCTACTCGAGCGGTGTCAAACACAGACAGTCGAACCAGCGGTTGGAGTATATCAGGATGAAGAGATTCTGGTAACAGCTAGGCTAACCAAGATGCCGTGGCATAGACTGGGGCAAGGACATTTAAGGCGCTTCTGGAGAGGATATACCTGGTTTTCGAATCCGTGGATACACGACTTATCGGCGAGCTACCTATCTAACAGAAAGTTTGATAGATGCGTCAAGGGAACGATTGCAGATCTCCGTATTCAGAGGGTATCGGAAAACACCTTTAAGTGGAAAGCGCAGTTCACGTTGGAGAAAGGCCACACCAGAGCGAAGATAGGACGATGGCTACTAACGATTATTCTCTGTTCACCGCGGGTGGAGATAGGACAGATAGTGGGGGAATCAGGACCTTTACGATTAATATGGTCACCCAAACAATGGCTTACTATGGAATGGAAGATGCAAGGACGAAGGCTGATCAAGGGGATTGATGAGAAGACTGGAAATCAATGCATATTACAGCAACGCCAGGACGGCTTATACTGGGACTGCATCCAGTCAACAACGCAGGATCAGAAGTCAGATTTCGCCAAGGAGACTGAGTGGCCGCATAGTCTAGTATTCGAAGCACACCCGGCAATACATGAAATTGCGTGGGAATCGAACGCGGAGGTACGGACGTCATCGATTAAACACTGGCTTCGGAAGACTTTTCGTGGGCTGTACTATAAGATTATTACGAAGTCACTACACAAAATTGAAATCCGATGGAAGTCTCACCGGGAAAAAGATACGTGGAATGGATTTATACAAGATCAGACCACACAGGACGTTTGGAAGCATGACCATTTGTTGTCCGATTATCAACGGTGGTGCCTATATCGAATGGCCACGTTCCAGCTGAATTGCTTTTACGATGGATATTCGTCACAAGGCGGGTGCACAATGGACGATCATTGTCATGCACCCGGGAAAGGGGTCACACATATTGTGTGGGGGTGTACGCGCGCACAGAAACTATGGACGCGTGTTTTAAGCTTATGGAACGGTTGGTGGGCTCAAGCTGACGATCTTAACGCATATCAATGGCATTTCGTTACTCGACAAGCACCACCTGTCGACTTCAAAATCGATGTGGGCACCAGGCCCAAGCATGCAGTAAGGAGATGTCCAGATTATGGTGGACATTTTGTTCGATTGGCGCGACGTGGCTCTGGCAGTTACGAAATGAACAAGTTTTTCAAGGGGTAACCAGGAAGGCGCATGAGCACTTTGGTTATATGTGGAAAAAGACTTTAGAACAAGTGCAAGCGGTCATAGAATTTGAAAAAAGATGTACAAGTTCCAGGCTCAGAGGAATTCGGTTGCAGATATGTCTCGAGAGCATCCAGGGAGAGATGCACGACCGACCTATTGATCGTCAAGAATTGTTACTTTCGTTGCGGCGGGAGGAGTATCGATCAGAGGAAGGTTTATATCGAGTCTTGAGTAATTTTATTGTAGCTAATAGTTAAAATTAACTAAATAGACTACATTTTACAACAACAACAAATATCAGTATATGTTTCGCTTTCTAAGACGCAAGTCATTTCATTGGTTCACGGCAGAAAACTAACAAGGTCTCCTCTTACTGCTATTGGTTTGCCCGGGGAAGGATAAGAGGAATCCACCGGAAGTCCCTTGCCCGGGAGTCGTCACGTGACTTATACCCAACTCAAACGCCCGTGTTTTGAACACGGTTTATCTCTATTGGAAAGTGTGGTAACGTTTTGGCCTACTGTGGAAGATTGAGGAGTGTTATTTGGATTCCCTATTGCACACAAGATTGGATTTACCCCTTTATTATCTTTGGTTTAGCTGGCCAATCGATTATTCTCGGTCCAGCCGTTGCAGAATACAAACTTCAAGTATAACGCCAATCCTGTTCCCCGGTGAAGATTTCCGCCCTGGAGCAACCGTAGTCCCAACCCTCGTCCCCCTATTTGACGGACTTTTATTTGTTCGCCCTAGAGTCCACCAACAGAGCGTAACCGCCAATGCTGACGGGTACACAAGGTAAGCTTTACGAACATGGGTCATCCAAGTCGTCACGACCAAGGTGATGGGAGTGACCGATCCAGCCGGCCGGATGCTGGCTCGGATCAAGACCAGTACCCCCTCCGAAAGTCAGTCATCTGGGCCCCCCGTGGGTGTTCGCATCTCAGAAGGAATTTGTGAGAGCGACTACACCACACATGCAGTGGCAAAATAAGCTTGTTGACGTGGGTCAACAATCTTTTGCGCAGAGATGGCATCTTCCACCTCTGCGAACCATCTTCGAAGGGGTTCACCCCCTTCACCAGTAAAAGGCGGAATACGCGCCTTTACAACCTCAACGCTGCCGTAGGCGTTGAGGGTGACGACCGCGACAATAATGACGCGGAACGCACATGTGGATCAAGATAAAGTCGTTTGAACGACTTACTATGTCCAAAGCTTCCTCCGAGGTTTTGCCTTTGAGGATGGTGATCACGTCGGTCCCCATGATCCGCATCATCTCCACAACAACTTCCACGGTACGTTGTTGAAAGTGAGGGAAGGTCTCCCTCACTAAACCTTGCGCAACTTGACGCTCGCTCGCCGTCGGCATGTCGACCGAGCGGCTCTTAAACCCGCGTTCCGCTGGTTAGCTAGCGGAACGAAACGAACTGTGGTCGTTAAAACGGACCACAAAGTGCTGCCAGGTGTAACAGACCAGCTGTTACAGGCTTACACTATATAAATTGCAAGTGAGGAAGCGTACAAGTGGTTAGGAACAAGTGTAATTTGTTCCTCAATAGTTTGAGTAAGATTTAACTTAGGTTCGGAATATTTAATTAATTCAATAGTCCCCTAATTATATATGTTAATACACAACTAAGACACGTGCCTGCAAGACGGTAAGTTAAGAGTGAATATATTATGAGTGGTTTAGAGCTAATTACTATAATTAATCCTAAACTAATCATACAAACATGTAGTATAAAACTGATCTAATACTCTTACTATTAGATCCCCTCTAGGATTCGGTATTTACATCCGAATCGGATTTCCTTGTGGATTATAAGCCAATATTCATATTTCAGATAGTAAGACTGAAATTGAACTGTGATATTTTAACTTAGATATCACTTATGTAATGGTACCCCATTACCGGTAAGCTACCGCTGAGCTTCGACCTCATGTGCGGATCCACGTAATGAACACCATACATCACTACCGATATGGACAGTGCCACACTGCGCCACTGTACATAACCACAAGTAGCGCCGAGCAACAGTACCTTTACCCGATTGAGGTTTGTCGCGACATAAATGTTAATTATCGGACTAATTTCCGAGGATGTTTTTTCTGGTCTTTCTCTCGTTGACTTTGTAGCTACACTGTATCGCCTATCTGATTCGGTTGGTTCCTGGTAGTTCATATAATCTGAACATAGCAACTGATAATATTTACAGCTGAGATAACCCAGAAGGGTCAAACTTCGACACGTTCGCGGCAAAAGAGGACCTTCCTGATCGATATAGCCCGGGTCGTCAAGATCATTTAAAATTTCCATGATTCTTGAAAAAAGTGTATTTCTTCCATGGCGTGCCTTTTGCCAAGCAAATTACCAATATTTTGGCCTTAAAGAGTTTTCTACCAGAAGGCTAATCTTCATATGGCAAGACGTTGTTTGAAAGAGCGGTCTCCCCCTCAGAAAAAATGAAGCGGTCAGTGGTTACAGTGCAGTGTGGAGTAAAATAAGGAATGCGTTTAAAGACAACCCGTGGGTCAAATGGCTTTATGGCTAATTGCTTGGTATTTTTTTCGACTGTGCAAGCAGCCATCAAGCTCTCACGAGGGCTACTTTGCAGCTCGTCAGCTACATCTGTCCATTTTTGAAAGCGAGTTCACGGCAACTACAAATGATAATAAAGGCGTGCTACTCATTTTTGAGTATCATGTGTAACTGCCGTGAATCCGGCTGTCCTCAAAGTAGATCCAGCACTTTTGCGGCTGTTTTGTTACTTCTCGCGCACGCAGAGTAGAAATCATGAGTGTAGCCCGGAAAAGCAGGAATTAGGCACACCATATCAGTTCGTTCATTAGTGGAGATTAAAGCGTCATTTGTGGAGATTAAAGCACATGGAGGAAGCGCATTCGTCATCAACATGAACGACAAAAAGACGCATGGATTTCGCGGAAACAAATTGATTCGATCGCACACGGTTGTAACGGGTGGAAAAGGAAATGACGCTTGTGATTAAATTACGAGGTGGTGCCAGTGCCAGGATCGAGACTGATATGCTCATATTTTTAAAGAATGATATCCGGATGATTTTCCTACTGATTTTACGTTGGATCAGTTCACAGCTTTGAATATCAAGGCCACTTTCGACAATTACAACCGATATTGAGTGAAGCAACGTAGCAACCGTATTTGAGGTCTCAGATATCGTGAGTGGCGTAGCATTTAGTTAGAAGCACACAGGGTTAATGGACCAACGGGTCTTTAGGGCATCGAAGCAAGACTTCTGGTGCATCCGGCGACGTCGGTATTGCGATCTTCAGGTTCTATATACGGATAACGTGAACGGGCACAAACTCGATGAATGCGAGGACCGTTTTAAAGCAAAGAACCTGATTTTCAACTTGCTACCTCCTAATTCAACCCGCCATTGCCAAACGTTTCATCATTAGAGGGTGATCAAGGACATGTAGCCATTCAAATAAGAGAGGGAAAAATTACGCCTGGTGCAAGAAGAAATTTTCGACGCATAGTCCAAACGGAGAGCGACCTAAAAAAGCTGCAAAACCCTGGAAACATTTTTATCTTGAGTTTGTATCTAGATGCGTACGTGCCATTAGCATCATGCGGGACAAAACGAGGCTGATTTAGAAGTTCGGAAGGACCAACCACACCACAGATATTTCGTCTGCGCACTGAGCTCGCAATCTACAACTATCAAATACAGAACATCAACATAAAGGAGATGATGCTCGAGATCCTCCCCGATCTGTACGAGTTTAAACAACTCAACAAAGTCATTTAGAACGGTGGGGTTGATGGTCATTTACTACCGGAGGGCCTACGCGTACTTATTGAACAGGTCGCGGAGTGTGGCCACGTCAGTCACCTTGCCCTGGGCTCGGGACCGTCGACGGTACGGATGGGGAGCGTCATCTCCGCGACAAATTCTCGTGCAACTACGCAAAACGGGTTAAAACAGAGTGATCAGTCGCGTGTGGGGATGATCGCTGGGGGGTAAACCTGGTGTAGTTGCAGGAGCGGTTGATACCGCAGATGGTGAGTGAGGTTGCGGTGGGCCAAGAGAAGGGAACGCGGTGGGCCAGGGGAAGTCAGTCGAGATCATGGTGGGCTCGTCCTGGAGATATTTCGACACTGGCTGGATCAGTGAAGTATTTCCTGTCGATTTTGCCGGCCAATTGACCATAACTTGCCCAGCATTATTGGGGTGGTATCGGCTACCTCCGGTATTACCATTCCGCTGTCCGCTACCGCTGCCACAGAGTCCGTTATTGCCCGTCAAGTTTCCACCTAAGCTGTATCCGCTTGAGGTCCTAGGTCTTCTCGACTGTCCGACCAAAAACCCACCAAAAATATCAAAAACAGCATTTTTCGCGTAGATCTAGACTAATCATAGTAACATGTAATGTAGGTAGAAATGTCGCTGAAAAACCTAAAAGGTGACACAAGTCGACCAAAAATATCAAAAACAGCAGTTTTTCGCGGAAAATATTTACTGCAAAAAACTGCTGCTTTCGATTAATCAGCCAATCGTGGCACGCGAAGCAAAAATACAGGCATATAATTCGCCAGCTGATGGTTCCTGCGGAAAACTGCTGTACTGCGGAAAACGCCGTCTTACGTTACCAGTAATTTCTCGTTGAGATATCAGCGAAAAAATCGAATGTCTCAAAATGCTATATGAATAGAGAGTGGATAGGTGAACGTGGTGGCAAATTCTTGGTTCGATTTGTTATCCTTAAATAGAGAGTGCCAAACCTTGCAAAAAAACTGCCCCCATTTTTTGTCTGATTTTTTGCCAGTTTTGGCTGATTTTGAAAACCGAAACCAGCCACCTCCAGAGGTGGCTGAAAAAAATAATCCACTAGAAACTAAACCATGACTGATCATTTGAATAATACTACCTTCTAACCCTTGAATTGTTGGTTTGTCAAATGAGCTGCTTGTTTCATTGATATTGTAAAAAAAAGCCGGTGCGTCAATTTAGAAATAACAAAACAGTGACGCATTGGAAGTTCGCCTTCATACCGGTGCTAGCTGTGTTGCCAGCATTCCACTGATGTAAAATGTACAATCAGACAGCACAATACTAACAAGTCACAGTACGTTTGACAACTAGCGTATTTTTTAGGCTAACACATTGTGTCATGTTTTGTAGTTGATAGAAAACGAGAGTCTCAAGATAAATTATGTGCTGCAGCTAAATCAGTTCTTAAGGAACGAAGTTAAAGCCGGCAAATTCTTATTGTGCTGAAGATTTGTGACATCGTGCCCGCTTTCGACCGCATGGCTCTCCGTCAAGTATCGAAGACACCAATGCTCCTCCTGGTCCAGCAGCTTCTGTCCCGACTACAGCAGCTCTAGGAGCGAGGTCCACCGCTACCGCACCAATTGCTACTCAGCTGCCGCAAGCTCCTATTAATCAGTACCACCAACCCTCTCTTGCTGCCCCATCAAACTACGTGTCGCCTACAAAGGCTCGTGTCAACCTACAACCGCGGACCTGTCATCCGCCAAGATCCAAAAATCCGGCCTTCAGACATTCAAAGTCTAAATCCTTATGCAGGTGGGCGCTGGACCATCAAGGCTCGAGAGACACCCCGCGCCACGATTAAAAATTGGACTAATGCGCGCGGTCCAGGCAACACTCTTCAGTGTAGACTTTGCTAGCCGCAAAGGGTGGCGAAATCCGTGCTACATTTTTCCTTTTTCTCTACTCCCGAGTCATATGCGAAATCTTAACAACGTACAGTGGCTCCCAAAAATAGTTTGACGAAATTTGCACAGAGGTTTAGCAAAAAATGTTTTATCGCTCCACTTCACTCACGTCGGCGGGTTCTGCAGGAGCACGAGGTCCATGCTGCCCGCAGTGACAAGGGAAGCTGTAGTAGTTGCAATAAAACTTGTGCTAAGTAAAACGATCATTACCTTTTTGAATAGCTCTCGGTTATGATGGAGAAGATAATGCTGATTCGTTATCAGCGGCAACAAGTTGTCCGTGTTTTCCACAAAAGTTACACTGAAGGTGGGTATACAGATTAATTTATCAGGGAGCTCTGGTACCAATAGGGTATGTCGAGCTTTTAGACGTCTGATTGTTTTGGCCAAAACTGCTGGTTTCCGAGCCAATTTTTGGCTGATTATTTGGGCTCATTTTCCTGGGTTTGGCAACCCCTAATGTATGCAAGACCGACCTCGGTTGGTGCAGTGGTTAAGGCCCTGCCCCTGGGACCGGGAGATTGCGGGTTCGAGTACGAAAATCCAAACTTGGTTGGGTTGTAAGTATAATGAGACGCATTCAACCTAATATATGTAGTGGATTGTAAGAATTATAGACGTTACTCTATCGAATGAGTGACACCTCTTATGTGTTAACTTAAGTTAGGGATTGCGTTTTGCAACAATTTGAAGCCAACACACACCTTGAGCTAAAACCTAGATACCAGTCTAAACTCGCAAAAATGAAGTGAACAATTCCGTTGGACATCCGTTTGGGGTTTTCCTCCGGCCCAGCCTGTACGTATTGTTTTCGTTGGTTACACTGTATCTGCCTTTGCTTATCTCACTTTTTGCACGGAGCAAAATCGATTCTATGCTTCATTAATCTGCAAAACCAATCGAACGGAAAAAGATACACGTGTGCAATCAATCGTCTTACCATAGCCAACACCACTATGTGTTGATAGATAGAGTACGTACCGCAGATGAAAGATCATACCACTGCTGCAGCACCAATGGCAGTTGATGCGTTTTGCTTGTGGTGTGGTTAGGTACATCCCTTAAGACAGAAGCAAAAAGCACATTCCATGAGGGATTGTCCAGCTGACACTAGTTGGAAAGGTACATGCCTTACCACCACGTAAGTTCGTCAAAATGATCTTCAACTTCCCAAATACGGCCTTCATCTTCTTGGTGACGCATGCCACTGTCTTCTAGTACGAGGCCTAAAAAAATAACAACTTTAGCGCTGTGGCTTGGCCACTTCAAACGTAACAACGCACCTATAAAGCCCATTGACGTCAAGGGTAGCTTCTTTCCCTCTAATTTAATACCACGAAACTCTGCATATTGCATTTTGTCGATGTATTTGTCATCTTTCTTCATCTCGACGTCCTGCTTCTCCGTGATCGGTCCGTCCTGGTCTGTCGTGTCACTAGTGCCATCATTGGTCTGCGGTTGAAAAAAAGTCTGCACTGCCGCCGATCCATTAAAATGAATACGACATGGTAGGGAATGCACTCGGTTATCTGCTGCCGGTAATGGACAACGCGTCAGGCATACACGCACAGCACTTATGTTGTCTGTCATGGCAAATGTTATTTTTGTTTTTGTAATATTTGTGTGTAAGTATTATTGAAAATCAGACAAATAACCCAGTCTATAACATTGTTGATAAGTTACAGTAATAAATTCTTCTAGTTGAAGAAAAGAGAATCCGCCAAAATGCTAGAGGTGATCGAGAACCAGCGATGGTATCCACTCTTTGTAAGTGTTCATACATGTCTTTTCCTTCTTTTTACTGCTATTACCCAAGCTTTATGCTTATACTAATCTCTTGTTCATTGCGTCGTTCTTACAGGGCTGGACAACACGTTTACAAGCGGAAGATCCTCCTGCCTGGTGCACCGCTCGAAACGAACCGTGTGCTAGTGTTACAGATCAAACGGAGTATGTGTGGCACGTTTACAAAAGTGAAGACTACGACGAAGAAGGGTGGCTTTATGGCGAGAAGTTTCAGGACACTCTTGGTCCCATGACTCGCTCCAGTGTCGTGCGCACACGAGTGTGGATGGGAAGTAAACCCGACGAGCAGAAAGAAGATCAAGATGCCGTTAGTGCGGCTACACGTGATAATGACGACGCGACAGAGACGAACAAGAGCGACCATCCAAAAATGCCCTCTACAGCTAGTGGAGAAGAAAACGTCCATATAGTCGTCACAACATTGAGCGAGGCGATTGAAAAGGAGAACAATTCTTGTGCATCGTCTGAGGTAGTGACGGAAGTTGAAGCAAAGGAAGAAGCTTCGTATGTGCTCTTTCCCTCGGCAAATGAAGAAACCAAGAAAAACAAAACAGAGCTCTTCCCTTCGGCAAATGAAGAGTCTAAGAAAAACAAGACAGAGCCAGAGAAATCGTCTGGATTTTTTGGACGAATTTCCTCAGCTGCCATGTCGTTGCCATCGTCAGCGATTAACCTGGCGGGAGTCTCGTCGAAGCAAGCAGTGTATGGAACCGTACAGTCCATCAAGGAGGCGTCTCTTTTTGGATTTGATATGGCGCAGGCAGCTACGGCAGCAGCAACATCAGAGCCAGACTTTTTGCACACGACGTCGACCGCTTTGTCCATGTTATCGCAGCGATTTTCCGATCTGTCTCCATTTCAGCGATCTCTTGTCACGTGTTGTACGGATGAAGGCGTCAAGTTTGTGAGTCCACCCGAACTCACCGAGTCCCCTCAATGTAAGGAATGCCGTGTCGAATTTGGCATGACCAAGTTTCGTTATCAATGTGGCTACTGCTCGGAATCCTTTTGTCGTGCGGACTTGCCCGAGTCTGCTATCATTCGCGCGTATGGACACACGACTCCGTCCAAGTTGTGCAAGAATTGCCATTTTATTTTGATGGAAAAGATTCACCAGCAGCTGATTCAATGGCGAATGGAGCGTGTAAAAGATTTCCTGGACGACAAACTTATCCTATATTATAGCACAGCCACGGACACTGCTGTTGACAAGATGTTACGTGCAGCTGGAGGCACACTAGTCGCAGCCAAGTCTGCGCCGATTGGGGCCGCGGCGAAAATGGCCGTCGTGAGTGCGGATTTCTTGCGCAAATACGGCCGAGCTGGCTTGCTGGGGTTTATTTTACGCAATGAATTTATGCATTCGTTTTCGACTTTGAAAGGCTTGCTCGGGGACTTGGATGACCTTGGCTTTCAAGATGCTGCTATTGGCACGTATTACTTTATGGCCACGAATCGTGGCCAACGAGGAGCCGACCCGGAAGGTGAGAAACGGAGTCATGACGGATGTGAACCCGTCTCTGACGAGTTTCTAGCGAAGGTTCTCAAGTATGCTCCGTTAGCCTTGCACGGTATCTATGAATTGGACGTGTTGGATGTCCAGCGCATCAGCAGATTGCAAGGGTTTGCGCTGATTTACGCGCACGTTCAAGACCAAGACGTGCGTCATCCTTCGTTTGCGTTGCTTGGGAATAAAGAAACCAAGACGGCACTCGTGTTAATTCGTGGGTCCAAATCGGTGCAAGATGCACTAACGGATATCCAAGCGCACCCAGAGGAGATTGGATTATCGTCGTCGGATGCGTCTCAGAATGAAGCTACGGGTGGATTTGTGGATGCGTATGCACACAATGGGATGCTAAAAGCTGTCATGTGGATCAAGGACCGGATTGTCAAATCCTTACGTGTGCTCCACCATGCAGGCTATCATATTGTCTTTGCGGGTCATTCACTTGGAGCTGGGTGTGCAGCTTTGCTGTCCGTTATGTTGCAAAAAGAGTTTGAAGACCTCGAGTGCTTTGCGTACGCGGTACCTGCATGTGTCAATTTGAGTGTCGCGGAGACGTGCAACTCTTTTGTTCACTCGATCGTGCTTCGAGATGACATTGTGCCTCGTGCCAAGGCATCGAATGTTTTGAAGCTCATTCAGGAATTGAAAAATTTTAAAGGATGCTGGCGCGAGACGGCGTATGAAGATTTGGAAGCATTCAAAGAGCGTGCAAAGACATTGTGGGCACCGAGAAACCGCGAGTGGGCGAAGGAAGCAGCTGATCTACGGAAAGGAAAGCTTGCTCCACGAGAGGACGTGGCGACAAAAAAACATGACCCCTCGTCGACAGAACCCCTTAGTTTAAGTGAGAAAAAGGCGAGAGCAAACGACAGTGAACAAGGGGTTTCGTCCTGGACATTAACGCGAATGAATTTGATTGACAAACTCGACAAAGCGGGCGACCAAGAGAGTCTGGAAGACGAATCGCTGGAACCATCTGCTTCGACGCGCCAAGAAGAAGAAAAGGTGCTGGCCGAGTTGAAAAAGACGTTGGTCGAGGATCCAAAAGAATTGTATATCCCTGGCCAGATCACCCACATTTATTTCTATAAGGGAATTTTTGAAGCTGTCCACGTAGATCGAAAGTGTGCCGAGCTCGCGCACATTCCCGTCCAGCAAAACATGCTGAGTGACCATTTAGGTCGCAATTATTTAAGTGCACTGCGTATCGTGCGTGATGCGCGTCGTGTGAAGCCTCGACTGCCCGAGTGGACACCGTTTAGCACCAAGACGCGGTGTATGTGCTGTGATTCGCCTTTTACGTGGAACTCGACGTCCTCGAGCGAGGCCCAGCAGAATCGGGACCAGCACAATTGTCGACGCTGTGGGGCTCTTGTTTGTGAAGGCTGCTCGGAAAAGTTCAAGTCGATTCCGGAGTTTGGCATTAATGTGCCCGTTCGAGTGTGCGATCGTTGCTATTACGAGGCTTAAAAAGGAAAAGAGAGCTGCATTGACATTGGCATTTAAAAACTAAGGAACAGTTTAGGTGAATAATCTGTCGAATATGCTCGAAGAAGATTTTGTGTTCCGTGCAATTTTAGAGCATCACGGTAGAGCCGTCCCTCCATGTACGATCCTCTGTACGATTTCCCTCTTGTAGAATCGACTCTAGGTGGACCGAGGGGAAAGACTCCGGACCCCGCATATCAGCACACCGCATATAGATGGGGGCGGGGTACATGAACAAGACAATGGGGACACTCTCACAAACTCCAGTACCCCATACATGGTACCCTGTGCCGGATAATATACACCAAAGCTCAATTGGTTTCGTCAAATGTCCAAAATAGAATCAGCAATGACCAAAACTATTCGACACATTTTAATATACTCTATAAACAATCACAATCGGTTTTCAAAGGGTATACATCTCATCAAATCAATCAACAGATCTCCTTCATTTTTAAAGCCGTTGGTCACGGGGAAATGCGCCTACATTCACGCCGACGGTGGCATGGTGCAAACAATGATGCGGGCTGTGTTGGGCTGTTCCTTATTATGTTACGTTAACGTTAATACTTTTAGTACATGTGTCAGTCAAAGGGGGGAAAAGCGCTCTAGGTAAGATATAAGTGGAATATGACGACTTTGCCGAAAATTTGCAAGCTGGTATCTAAAATTTGACTTTCACTCTAAAGGTAGGGTATACGCCGATCTTCCCGTTTGTCAACATTGCTGCAGTACCGTTAAACTTGGATTTTTACGTTCCCAAAAAACTGGCTAATGTGGCCGATCTTCATATAACATGTACGTAAGCAAGTGCTGATACCGCTTGTCCTTGCTGTATATATAGCGCAGCAACAAGTATTTCTCGTGATTAGGTCATATTTTTGCGTTTTTCATGACAAACGCCCAGCTCTGCTTTGTCGTCCTCCCGGCTCCGCGAAAGTCATGTTTGATTCTAGTTTCCAAAAGAGCCCAGCCGTGGATTGATGTAGCCTGACCATGGTTGACTGATACTCCAGCTCGCCTTCAAGCAACCCTGATCTTGTCAACTTCTATGTAAAACTTCGTAATGCAACAGGGCAGCGGTAAAGCTGAATCTTTTGGGGTTTCCAATAACTTGCTCTATGTCGATCCTCGGTAAGCACTTTTGCTGCTATCCATCTCCCTAGTTTAACTCGTGTATGAGAAGGCACTTGACCCGTTGGAATCTATCAAGAATACACGCCAGTATCTGAAGATACTATAGGTTCATTTCCTATATCGGTCATATTTTCGTTGAGATAATTTCCGTGCTTGCTCATCTGGAATCCATGGGCTACAAGCCCAATTATAAGACCCCCAAAAGCCTCATGACGTTGTGGAATGAATTTGTGAAATGAAATAGGTGAAAGATTGATTGTAACTTCCAAGTGGTTCCATCTGTCCAGAATCTCTATTGAAGTACTGCACTTCTTGTACTTCTTGCTGTCACTACACAAATCGTGTGTGACCTTAAATATTAATGAAATTGACAGCGAAATCGTAGTCAAGGCAAATCTTTGCGTTGTCTGAAGTATCGCAGGCTTTTGAAGCTTGCATGTAGTCGACAGCAACAAAGCTATTCTGTTCTAAACACGCCTGGCTCTCTTTGTACCCGTATCGAATGTTGCAACAAGAGATCGTACAAGTAAATCTGAATTAGGTTATTAAACTGAAAACAGACTGCCTACTTGAGTGGGCAACCGTCGTTCCAAAGGCGATGACTGTCGTTGTGGGCAGCATTGTATTCAACAAATGGACCCCCAGCCAAAACGAGAGCATGTTTGTACTCCACGCCCTTCTTGAGGCGGCTCCATTTAACTGTGCTGTTAATCCCGGGGATCTGGTACAGATCGCCGAAATACTGTAACAGTCCACAATAACGAAACTCGTGTTAAATGACACAAACCTTAACACTTAAAAGCAACGACATTTTGAAAATCTGTCAGATATTTCTCAGCTGTCGACTGGAGTACATCTAGACGAATGAGCGTGTGGAATAAACCTCTTCGGTAACTCCCTTTCCCACAAAATATCTCTTCTTCGCCAAAATCTCATCCAACTCGCCGAGAGCCTCATGAGTTTTTACTTCCGCCTCTTTCGCGACGTGAGATAAAATTTTCTAGCAAATTCTGCTTACTGACGCAACAAGTCCATCATTGGCAGCATCAGTCTCACTGCGTAACTCCTATGGGTAAAAGTTCACGCTAGACGGGGCCAAGCCTCGGAAACCGGATCTTACATGATGATGACTTTCAAGATACAACCAGCATACAAACAAAATTCAAGTCATAGCCAAAAGACGATATCAAATACACATCTATTTTTAAATTAAAATTGTTTATTGGAGGTACTATTTGAAGCAGGTTCGACGAATAATTTTGGTCATTGCTGATTCTATTTTGGATATTTGACGAAACCAATTGAGCTTTGGTGTAGAGGAGGGAGGGAGAACAAACATTGAGATGTGAAAGGACGCTATGATGGAGGCGACAAACATTGACAAGAAGCGCAAAGTGTGAATGGCTTGGTTTCTGCTTTGTACCCAAGGGTTTGTGATGTGTTTTTGCAGATTAACAGTCCTATTGTCGTGGGTTTCCGATGAACAGGTAGGAATATTGGAGCAAGAATTTGAAGTGTTAAAGAAAGCGGTCTTTCGTGTGTGAGAAAGAAGCGATCGCGACGATGATGCAAAAGAAAGTAAGAGTCAACGTCGAGCAGTAGTGGTGCAGAGTCGAAGATTGACAAACGCATAAATCGAGTGTTTCTCGATGAATTTTTTTTATATCAGTGCTCGGTTGAGCATTGCCAAGGGTGCAGTCACATCAGCTACCGAGACTCAATCGAAGATGACGCATATTTAGTCCCCTCGAGGGATGGCTGACAACGCAGGTTTAGTGCTCCCAGTCTGCAGGTCACGCTGACGATGGCTAACAAAGACCGTAGATGGCCATATCGATCGCAGGCAAAGAGACGCATAACAACAACACCGTCTCAAGTTTCGGGTCTTTTTGTGTGACGTTGTAGCCGTGTGCCTTCGTCCACGCATGGATAGCGCCTTCAGCCTCCTCAACGGAATCGTAGGTAGCCTCCGGTGAAGTGTTGTCGGTCCCTCTGTTATCGTTTGTCTCCAATGGTCCGTCTTATATTGACTGGCTAAGGGTACCCTATATGGGGTACCAAAACCACAGATATTTATACGTACGGGGAAAAGTGTCCTAAATGTCCTGTCTATGTTCACCCCATCGGTGCACATAGACAGGACATTTATACCCGATCGTGGTCGAGTGGTACACTTCTCACTTCGGGACCGGGAGGTCCCGGGTTCGATCCCGGTGACAACCAAGTTGGTAATTCTGAAGTATAATGTGACGTATCCAACCCATCAGTATGTGGGGTGCTGACTATGCGGGGTCCGGAGTCTTTCCCTGAACCGAGGCGCTGGCTGGACCAATCAACGTTCTTTGAAAACTAAAATTCTATGACTGGACGTCCACTCTCATTTCTTGCCAATGACACAACTCCAATAAATCAGGGCATCGACTTTCGCCAAAATCCATGAAAGTGGTACATCCAATCAACCGTTAGAGCGCCTCGCCACCTAAGAGGCATTCCTAGCGGGATCATGAGCCGTGATCCCGCCAGAAATAGACGCTCTTATTGGCTAAAGGTAGTCCACATATGTCCTGTCCCATCCACGCACATGCGGCTCATGATCCGAGATGGGCTCATGACCCGAAATGGGATCATGACCCTTTCATAAGGAGAAAACATTTTATTGGCTAAATATACCTTAATTTTGTAGTGCAGCGAATAAATATGCAAGGGAGCTCCATTACTTTAATTTCAACGTTTAAATCCTCAGCCATGCGCTCCACTGGACGAAGTTTCGTGGCAGCTCTGCTGGGTGCCGTCAAGCTGGCGACGGGTACAAACGCAAATCCAAATATTCGTTGCGTATCCGTCACCACAAGACGTCACTCTAATGATTTCGGATCTCAATGTGTCGTATCAGTACTCCAATACGGGCGAAAAACGGATACAAATAGATAACATTTTGCTGTGAACGTCAAGGTTGAGACGCTCGTATTGGCGCTCCGAGGCTCAAGCGTAGATAAGGTGTAGATTTATCTTATTTTTTTTTCTTTTTGGAACGGATGTTTAAAAACTGTTTATCTACAGAAATTTTTCATTCTCTTTGGCACGTACAAGGCCGACAATGACACAAAAACTTGACTTCTCCAATTTTAGTCAACTTAAGTGTGTACGTTAATAAAAATTCTGTAGGGTTGATAAGGTGCTGACGTCGGTCATGTTTCGTATGGAATTCATTAATGTAGCGATGAGTAGCGTTGAGTTAACGGTCCAAGACTCTACAACAGACATGTGAGGGGATAATTTGCTAGATCGCAAAAGCCGTATGACGTAGGCACTGACGATTCTTGTGCTATATTCTGGATCAGATATATTCTAAACTCAATGATCACGGATCTATTCCTACCGCTTGCTGACGAAGCTTTGAATGAAATGTGAGTCGGCGCCGACAAAACAGGCTCTAATTTAGATACTACATGTACTGGTACTAATAATGCTGTTTGGTCTCTCTCTCATGAAACAGTGATTCTCGAACGAAGCTGCAGCAACGCTGATGAGCAAAGGCGAAGCTGCTGATAGCCCAACGATACCGAAATCTGATGATCACCAGCTAGTGTTGGAACCTGAGAAGCAACATGAGCTGCGTGAAGATGATGTGTTGGATTTCACTATGGCTTAGAAGATGATGTGTTGGATTTCACTATGGCTTTACGCGTGACGGTGAAACAATTAAGATGAGTCTATTTGATCCGTTAAGTAAAACTTTAGCCAGATACTTTAATACTAAACACAAATAGGATTGGTTATTATGTACCTACTAAACCTACTAATAATACTCCGACGCTATGCTCGCGACGGGTCATGATCCCGTTAGGAACGAAACCGATTTCACGGCGATTTTTTAAAAACAGATGGCCGTATTTTGGGGGATCATGATCCCGTTAAGAATGCCTCTAAGGTCGATTCTGCAAGAGGGTCATAAGAACCAGAGATTGCTGCATCAACAAAAATGACTTTATTTTGTACTTCCTCTGTCCAAATTGAAAATGTGTAGTTAATTTTTTTGTAGCATACACACCTTAGGTGAAAACATCTGATTGGACAATTTCTGGCAGACTTGATGGTCATTTAATTCTTGGTGCGATTCTAGACTATTCGCGTACTATTAGTAACTTTACGTAAGAAGAGAAATGTTTTTGTCGTCAGCACCCTGATAACTTAGCGACGAAAATGTTGTCTTGATCGGTACGACGGCGCTTAATATGTAGAGCTTCGACTTGGCCAAGGCAAAAAAGTTCCAAGAATAGACGATGACGTTGCAGAATAACATCGGGTTCACCAAGTATTTGAGCACCCCTATGAATAAAAGACCGGGTACTGTTATCATGTCGACCTCCGGACCATCAATTTCGTCTTGAATGAGTATCACATCCCAATAGGGGCATCAAAGCTTAACTGTCAAGCATTCACGCTCGCACTTTTTTGATATGGCGATGTTGTGGTGTAGCCGCTCCCGGAAATTCCTTCCGAGATGCGAACATCCACGGGGAGCCCAGATGGCTGACTGTCGGAGGGGGTACTCTGACCATCTAGGTCTTGGTCCAAACCAGCATCAAGCTGGCTAGACCGGTCACTTCCATCACCTTGGCTGTGACGACTAGGATGATCTATCTTGTATAAGCTCACCTTGTGTACCCGTCAGCACTGATGGCTACGCTCTCCAGGTGGACTCTAGGGTGAAAAATTAAAAAACTGGTTTGAATAGGTGGACGAGGGTTAGGACTAGGGTTGCTCCTGGGCGGAAATCTTCACCGGGGAGCGGACTGGCGTTATACTTGAGTTTAGTATACCGCAAATGCTGGACCGAGATTAATCAATCGGCCAGCTTAACCAAAGATAATAAAAGGGTTACTCCAATCTTATGCGTAGTCAGGAAATCCAAACAATATTCCACGATCTTCCACCGTAAGCCAAAACTTCACCGTAATTTCCAAAACAACTTAACCGTGTTCCAAATACGGCCGATTTGAGTGAGTATAAAGTTTTTCAGCGACTCCCGGTCAGGGGACTTCCGGTGGGTTCCCTTCAACCTTCCACGGACAAACCAATAACAACTAGAGGGGACCTTTTTAACCCTCTGCTGTGGACCAATGACGGCCTGTGTCTTAGAAAGAGAAACATATATGTGGTGAAGTGACTTGTGAATTAATTGACGGGCAGGTATGAAATACATCTGGCGGAGGGTGCCTTCTGGTTGGCAGAAAATGCTGACCAAAGGCGTAGATGCTGGATGGCAGTTTCCAAGCGTATCCACCAGCGGCAGGATGGTGCCAGGCATGGAATCGAGCCAGATGGGTGTGATCGAGGATTTTGTAATTGGGCTAGTCGGAGATGGGCCATCCGGATCAGGTGGGCCGGATGACCTCAGATGGTGGATGACCGAAGGGCGGATTGTTTGGAAGGTGTATGCGCGAAGGGTCCCGAAGAAGGCTGAGCTTTGCGGAGGACGGATGAGGCGCCAGAGATGGACGCGGAGCTGTTAAGAAAGGGTTTCCGCCAGATGTCAAGCGAGCTTAGATGGATGGCTATCCAGGTCGAGCCGGATATTGATGCGTTGTACGCGAAGGAGTATCCAAGCGAGCTGACTGGTTTTGGTGTGCAGTACACCAAAGAACATCCAGGCGGGCCGGTTGTTTTTGGTGTGCAGTACACCAAAGAGCATCCAGCTGGAGCCGGATGGGTTTGGTGTACGCCGCACAAAAGAGATCCGGGTGGAGCTGACTGGGCTATTTCAGGTAAGACACATAACTATCCAGCCGGGCTACGGGCTATTTGGGGTAGGTTACACAAAAGGGAGTATTGGACATAGGGATAAAAATCAGTACCGTAATCCTTATGTGCTTCCTGACAGCTATATTTTTCATGACCCAACCCTGTCAAACAGTGATATTTTGCAGATTTTGGTTAAATTACTTACGATCTACTATTAATTGACTTTATATAATTGGTTATATTACGGTGTCAGGAAGGACATAAATTCTGCGGAAAAATATATGCCAAGCGCTGATTGGCCACATGCAGGTGTCAGTTGCAAGCCAACGTCAGGAAGCACATAAGGATTACGGTATACGTTTCGCTTTCTGAGACACAAGTCGCTTTCATTGGTTCACAGCAGAGGGATAACAAGGTCCCCTCTTGCTACTATTGGTTTGCCCGGGGAAGGTTAAAGTAACCCACCGGAAGTCCCCTGACCGGGAGTCGCCGCGTCGTGTATACTCACCTCAAGTCGCCCGTGTTTTGAACTCGGTTTATCTCTATTGGAAAGAGTGGTAACGTTTTGGCCTACTGTGGAAGATTGTGGAGTTTCATTTGGATTCCCTATTACACACAAGACTGGATTTACCCCTTTGTTATCATTGGTATAGCTGGCCGATTGATTATTTTCGGTCCAGCCATCGAAGTATACAAACTTCAAGTATATTGCCAATCCTGCTCCCCGGTGAAGATTTCCGCCCAAGCGCTAACCCTAGTCCTAACCCTCGTCTCCCTCTTCGACGGACTTTATCTTTTCACCCTAGGGCCCATCAAGAGAGCGCAACCGCCAGTGCTGACGGGTACACAAGGTGAGCTTTTCGAACATGGATCATCCAAGTCGTCACGACCAAGGTGATGGAAGTGACCGATCCAGCCGGCTGGATGCCGGATCGGATCAAGACCTGGATGGACGGAGTACCCCCTCCGACAGTCAGTCATCTGCCCCCCCCCGTGGTGTTCGCATCTCAGAAGAAATTTCTGAGAGCGACTACACCACATATACTGATATTTATCACTATGTTCAATATAAAGCTATAGGTTTACCTTACCCAAAATAGCGTGACCAGCTTGAATGGTTATTCACCTCGACCTGGCACCAGGATGACCTGACTTTATGGCCGTCCGTTAGTTATCGGTGCTTCGTCCGGCTACTACAGGGACATGGCCTCCATGGAGCCTCATATCTGTCCCTTGACCACCTGCGGCCACCATCAGCCGCCTCCTAGCCTAACTTGATCCGGCTGGCCCAACGCATCTGGACCACCTCCCTTAGCCTGTTCTCCACGTCCATGAACTGATCCGACACTTGCGAGTATTCCCGAACATCCCCGGCAGCCACCATCCGGTGTCTGTTAGTAGCCGACACGGGCAGCTAGTTTGGTTTAACATTTCCACCAATCATGTTAGTGGATCTACCCCTCATCAGTCCGTTGACCACTTCACCACAGCCTCCCCTGAGTCTTGTCGCAGCCGCACAACGGTTGAGGCACGATCTCACTACGCATTTTCTTACTCCATCAAACGCACACATGTCTGGTCTCGACGAGCGAAATTTGGACCCATTGCCGGTCCGTCCCCCCAGACCAGCTAGACCACCATGGCTCTTCGCTCTCTCCGGTCATTTCCTTCATTTCACCTCATGATCCCCGAGGAACGTCTACCGCTTCTCCGGACGGAGAAGAGAAATCCGGTCTATTCGGTCTAGACGATGACAACGAGGTTATCATGGAGGGATTTGAAAAATCGCCTTTTTTGGACGTCTTCGAATTTGACGAGCAGATCTCTGAAATGGATGGGTCTGAGGAGTCAACTGAAGAGTCTCATCCTTTTGCTTTCCTCATCGGAAAGCCTTCAGCTCTTCTGACTTGAGTGCAGCACGCCCTTGGTCCGCGGTCCAGCTGCAAGGTCTGTGAGTCGCTGATATCACTGGCGCCCATATCGACAGATTTTGCTATCTTCCGGCGTTTGGATATTTCCGCCATCTTCTCGGGCACTACGTGCTTCCGCCTGGCGCCACGACCTGGTCAGGTCTAACAACTCGAAGCGGTTCTGTCCCTAGAACTGTGGACAGTGTTGGAGACGGAGATGCCAGATATGGGTCTGCCCTATACCGGCTGGTTCGCTGATTTCCGTCGGGCATATGTGGAGTTCCTCTTTCACCACTGTCGAGTTATTTGGGAGTCCACCCACTTCCTGTACATCTCGACTGGACCCCAGCGCGTGGATCCCGGACTAACTTAATTCCACACGCAACGTAAACAGCGCCGCCACCGGGCTGCTGAAGGCTGGACCAGCCAGTGCAAAATCATCGCCACTGGAATTACTAATTGTTTGATAAAGTTGTGTGGTTAGGGCTAATTCCACCTGTTTGGCTCAGTTGAAAGTCGGCTTTGTATTTAATTTTACACAACCCATACCTTCTCGGCTATGGCTAAGTTCCTACAGAGCTTCTTTTAGCTGAATGCTTTTTTCTTATTTTTTTGCTTTTATAATATTCGTTCCTATCGGTTTATATGCTGTTTCGTCGGTAATTATTTCGCTTGAAGTCGACAGTTCTTGTTCAAGTCCGGCTTTTTCTTTAATTCGTCCGCCAATCGCTATCCACAGAATATTTATTCTGGGAGGTCAGGAGCTCTATATTACCAGGGGCCCGTTAGTAGTATGGAGCCTGGTACGTGTGGGGTTTGAACCAGTGACCTTTGGGTTATCGAATTGGTGCTTAAACACTGCACCGGGGTGGGCCCGTAGCCTGTGTGGCTCAGTGGTAGAGCATCTGTCTTTTAAACGGGAGGTCCCCGGTTCAATCCCGGGCGGAAGTATGCCTTTAACTTGCTTCAAGCGCGCGAATGCGGCGCTTGTTGCTTCAGTTTCGTGCAAACGACTTTTCACACCAAAGTGACAGCTTTGTTCTATCGCACTGGGTCTGATCCTACACTCATGTATTCTTCATTCACGGGATCGTAATGTATTTGAATTACTACCTGGTTGGTTGCAGTAGCCAATGCACCCGGACGATTTTCTGGCTTCAGTAATGTCACTGTTTGTGCATTCGGTACCTCATGAATAATGATGATGCATGCTCGGTTTACAGATGGGTAGAAGCAGCAAGTTAATGACAAGCCTCTGCCGGGATTGAACCGGGAACCTTCTGTTTACAAGACACAAAATCTACCACTGAGCCACACAGGCGCTTCTCCGTTTGGCATCTACTGCTCATGTCAAATCCGTGAATACCCCTTACGATCCTTTCTTCCGATCCTGTCTTTTTTTCATGGAAAATCCGGCCTCCCCGACTCCCTCCGATCAGCTATTGCGTGTCGCAACCGGCTCGAAATCTGGGTCCACACTCAGTGCCCAGCCAGTCTCCACCACCTGCCTATCTCCTACTGAAAATATGGGGGAATCGGGATATTCTGTTGCTTCGCATCCTGCTACACCGCCTGCCGTTTCTACAGCAACTAATGTTCTTTCGCTTCCCGCTTCGTCTGCTGTAGAGCCGGCCGAGATGGACGTTGATGAGGGAGTGTCTACGACGTCCGCGCCTGTTTTGCCTTCTGATGCTAGCTCGCTCGATGAGTCGATGGAACCTGCGATTCCTTCCGCCACCACCGCGCCGCCTCCCCCTCATTCCGTGGATCCGCGTCCAACGATGGCCGAAGTGCTCTTGCAGCAAGAGACCCTTCGTCGCGACAATACTGAACTTGACACGGCGCGTCGTCGTGTGGAGACCCCAAAACCTCTCGCCTGTGATATCGAAGCTATTGAACGACAGTATGCCGCTGGTGGCGACTGGTCGTTTATTGCGTCTCGAATGTAGCATGGGCGCCCGTATTCTCTCCCTTGCGCCAGGTTCGATATGGTGGTCGACACTGGGCGAACTTTTGTCAAGATGCCGATGCACAAGATCATGACATCGCTGTCCGGTACGCACCACGGCAACGAAATATTTGAAAAACTATAGGCACGTTCGAGATCGGTCAAGTATCGAAGCTCCTTGGCGGAAATCTGCGCGTCAAGGTGAAGTCGAAGGAGGCTTGTATTGTCCTCGAACGGACGAAGGTGAACATTCTTTGGGGTGTCTTCATGTTCAAGGAATTTGACGTGCTTGGCAGCACGTACTTCATCGATATCTTCAACGTCGATTCGGACACCAACACGGAAGTAATGCTGCACTGTTTTTTTTGGGGGTTGCAAACCAGTCTATGACACGTTCCGCGAAGTCAACCTCGCGACTGGTATCACGTCTGCTACCTGGCGCGTGTACTTCGTGTACTTCCTGAGCACGAATTGTCCAAGTCCCTTGATTGTGAACGGATCGGTTTGTGACCAGATCCTCTTCGACAACAAGCTGCATCCAGTACATGACAAGAACGCGCCGTTCCGATCTGAGCGCTTGCCGTTTGGTTATCGCTCGCACCACGCCGTTGATCTTGCGACGACCGACGGCGGGTTTCCTCGTCCAAAACGACCAAGTGATTCTGCTTCAAGTACTCAACAGGAACCTCGTCAATCCTATGCTCGAGCCGTGATCACCTTGCGAAAGAAAACCTCGCTCCAGAAGGCAGTTGAGGAGTCTAAAAACGGGATGGTCAGCTCCAACGCGGAGATAAGCATGGATAGCAATCTGTTGCCAACTAGCTTGTAAAGCTTCCAATTAAACGAGACGACGCGCTGTCGATATCGACATTCAATGATTCAAACAGCAAGATATCGCGTCCAGGAAGTCCGAAGCCAGAGTCTTCGTCAATGCCTCTTTTAACAGACGGCTTCACCACCGTAAAGAACAACCGGAAGAAGCGCAACCGCAGTGGTATTGACTTCTCTGCTCTTCTGGTGAAGCAGCAACCGTTGCCACTGGACGGTATTGCCACCAAGAACTACTTCCAGGCGCTCCAGTCAATGGAGGTCACTTTTGAGACAAAACTCGCAACCGCCGACACAAAATACAGCGTGCGTCGCCAAATCGTACCGGTGGATGTGAAACATCCCGATGCAGCAAACGTAGTAACCGAGTCCGCGTTCTTCATTGAAAAGCATCAAACAAAGATCAAGAAGGCTTCGACTCTTTTGGATGTCACAGAATCGATGCTAAACAACGAGAACACGGCGCTGCTCGACACCCTCCCAGATCGTCTAGCGGAAGGGGACAAAAAGGTCCATGGAGCGTGCAAGCTGGTCGAAAAAAAAAGCTACTAACCCGGACCACATCACAAAAAATCGATTGAGTTTCCAGTCGCCTTTACCAACGCAATATCGCTGAAGATGGCTAGAAGTGAAACAGCAATCGCGGAGCTTGCACAACTGCACGTGATCAACCGAGTCCTCTGCGCGACAAACCCGGGCGAAGACACGACCTTCGCAAGCAAATGGAAGAAGTTGATGGGAACTGCTGTGCCGTTGAAGCGTCTTGACATTTAAAGCTTGCGCGAAATGGTGGACCCACTCCGAATCAATCATGGAGCCATCTCGCGCATCCAAGGCACTAGGCTTGTTTGAGATTGCGCTAATGGCCACAGCGCCAACTCTGTTTAAAAATGATCACTGATCCAGTACATCACTGGTCAGCCCGTCGAGTGGATTCCAGCGCATCACACGCGGTTACTGCACCCGAACACGCTCCTTCGGCTTCTGCGCTCAGACCTAGGTGCGCACTGCATGCAGCAGTGGAGAGAGGTGCAGTGGCAGGGTCACTTGCTTGACGACCTTGAGTCGCTGCAACAGCTGGATGGCTTCTACCCGGACGACTCCTCTGTGCTGAAACTCCACGTTGCAGGAGACGGCACGGTGACGACGGTCGCTGGCTGTCTCGCCAAACGTTGCTAAAGTTTTCTCGAACTTGAAAACATGGAGCAACATCAATGTTGTTACCGTGAACACTAACGGCATCAAGAAAAACGGGCACTTGTTTATCGAGAGTGTGCTCTCCAAGCACTCGTTGTCGTGTGTCCAAGAAACCAAGTTCGCAGACAGCACGCGTCTTTCTAACTTCAAGTTCCACCTGGACTCAAGCTTCAAGCATAAGGTCTTCGTGGACGATCCTAACACCCAGCTCCATCGACCCACGCGAGGAAGGAGGAATGGAGTGCTCATAGTTCTTCGCTCTGATTTCCCAGGATTCTACTCCGCTGTTGTTATCCCCACTTTGTCTGTCGCAGGTCGCTACGTTGTAGTAAAGGTGATGGTTGAGAGTGCTCCGATCTACATCCACAACGAGTATGCGCCTGTTGACCGCCAAGAAAAACAACAATTATTTTCGAGCTTGGAAACCGATGGGTTCGAGGCTCACGCAACGCACTTTGTGCTGGGTGATCTGAACACCCCCTTGTACCCACGACTCGACTCTTCATCTCCCAACCTGCGCTATGACCCTGGTCGATCTAGCTGTCTCGAGTGGCTAGCAAAGCTGGGCGTCACCGATGTCTGGCGGATCCATTTCGACAACAAGCGCGTGTTCACCGGTCCTCTTCCCCGGAAGAACAGGATGGACTACATCTTGCTGTCCCAGACATTTTGTGACCTCTTCTACTACCAATCCAAGTATTTTTTTCCAAAACATGCTGGCGACCATCTTGCTCACAGCGTGAGCTTCCGGTCGGGTAATCAACTGCACGGTCGTGGCGACTGGAAGTTCCCTAGGTATCTGCTGGATTACCCAGTGGTGGTATCTGCGATCGAGAAGGAAGCCGAGGCTGTCCGTGATGAGCTGCGCACCTCTTTGAGCCCGGGAAAAGTGTGGGAGAAGTGGAAGGCGAGCATCAAGAAGCAACTACAAGACGTACAAAAGAAGCCCCGAGCGCAGGACACAAGAGCTATTGAATACGCTCGGATCCAGCTCGATCAAGCCGCAGTTCGACATCGAACTGTGTCTGACAGCTCAAGTCGTGATCTATTCGCTGAAGCCATGAGGAACTACACGGAGACAGTCACGCGGACAAGCCAGTAAAATCAAGACACTGTATTTGACTTCCAAGCTTCTAACGCTGAAAAATACTTCTTCCGTCCGCTTGATACAAGCTTGAGGCGAGTATCGATCGAGGAAGTCGTGACACCAAGTGGAAGTGTCTCGGGGAATCCTCACGAGATTTCGATCCGTTTTCTAGAGCACTGGGTGAATGCGTCTCATTATACTTACAACCCAATCGAGTTGGTTCGACTTTGGATTTTTGTTCCGGTGGGACTCAAACCCGCAATCTCCCGGTCTCGAGGGCAGAGCCTTAACCACTGCACCAACCGAGGTCGGTTGTCTAGAGTACTGGAGATCTGAGATGGGGGATCCCAACAGTCCAGCGAGACGGTCTCTCCACCAAACGACGCAATGCAACGCAAGCTTCTCAGATCGATCGTGCGCCTCGTCCCTGAGGTAGACCGCACGATGCTTGACGCTGAAGTCACGGCTTCTGACCTGGCAAGCGCGATCCGTCACGTGCAGGCGACCTCTGCACCGGGTATGGACGGCCTGACTGCTGGGTTCTATCAGGTAGATCCTGATGTATTCGGCAAATGCTTCATCATCGTCTTCAAGGATCGCCTCAGCCGTGGTGTACTTCTTCCATCTCAGCACAAGTCTGCTGTCGTTCGTTTGCACAAGAAGGAATCGTGTGCCGAACTGGGCAAATACCGGCCATTCGCACTCGTACAAGTCGATGTGAAGGTGTTGTCAAAAGCGTTGACACATCGGTTGAAAAGCGTCATCCCTGACTCTTGATCCATCCCGACCAAAAGAGCTTCGTCAAAGGGCGGTCAATCCATCACCACGTACAGTTCCTCGTGGTCTGCAAGATTTGGTAACGAGTCGAGACGATGAAGCGTATGCGCTCTTTTTGGACTTCCATAATGCTTTCGACCGCGTGAACTGGGACTACATGTTCCAGTTGCTCGAGCGAATGGGATTTGGGACAACGTTTATCCAATGGATCAAGCTAGTGTACACCGACCCGCAAGCGCATCTTCTCATCAACCAAAACATACAGCCCGCGCTACATCCGACAATAGGAGTGAAACAAGGCGACCCCTTGTCTTCTCTACTCTTCGTCTTGACCATCGAGCCTCTTGGAAACTTGCTCCGCTCGCATGATGAGTACGGAGTGTGTCTGAATGCCGATCACACTGCCACGAGTATGTTCTTCGCCGATGACTCGACTCTTCTGGGCTGCTCGATATCGAACCTACAGGCTCAGCTTGAGATCGTGGATGAATTCTGCAAAGGCTCTGGCGAAGCTCAACTTGTCAAAGTCTGTGCTACTGGCGTTGAACCGGAATCAAGAGTGCCCTAGACTACCTGGTGTTCAAGTACTTGGTCGCTTGGACACAGTCACGTATCTCGGTATTCCGTTCGGGCAGGCGCCAGTGAACGACCACAGCGTAGAGCTCGTCGAGCAGCGTTTGTACGACGGCTTTAAGATGTGGTACCGACGCGCGAGGACACTTCGTGGTCGGCTTCTGGTTGCACAAACAATGGTGCTTTCCCGCTTGTGACACTACACACAGCACGTATCGATTCCAGCTTCAGTAGTGAAGCGGTGGCAGTCGATGCTGAACCGTTCAGTGCATAGTCAAAAGCATGATCGAGACGCGTCACATATCCAGCTTATTCCGCAGGAATTCTTGTACATGCGCAAAAGCGATGGCAGTCTTGGCATCCCCAGTAACGATGCACAGATCAAGCGACAACGTCTTGCTCTACTGATGCAGTTCATGAGTGCTGCGAGTGATACAGGTGTGCAGAACTAGAACAGCTGGCATCGAGTTGCTGACATCAGCACTTCCCCGCTACGGAGGATGTCACGGCTTGAACTTTCTTGTGATCTCCCGACTTCGGCATGGAGCCATGATCAAGTGCAGTTGGATCTCGCCGTGGTGGAAAGCGACATGGACCTGGTGGTACAAGACTCGCTGGGAGCTTACGTGGCACGACCCTTCTTTGGATGAGCACGCTTCGTATGGTCTTCAACAGCCGATCTGGTTCCACTCGGATCAAACTACACTATGAGCAGGCCACCAGGACACACACCGGCTCAGCACATCGCCGATGTATTGGTATGGTTCCCGAGCCGCAACACAGCTTTAGACTACACATATCGAGAGTCTTTGGCATGCGCTCGCTGGCTGATTTCATGATAGATGGTTGCTCTAGGCCGGTCGAACAAGACTTTTGGGAGCGACACATCGACTTTACGCTCGCGTCTACGACACCTGGACATCAGCTAAAGTGGCTGCAAGTGCTGTATAAGAGGGCTCACACAGATTTTCGAACGGCCAGGTGCGAGCCTGTTTGTTCTGCAGTCCTTGAACAGTGCACGGCGCCTTTCTACCCCATCTGGGCTGCAGGGGTGGAGAGAAAATGTGGTGGGTCCCATCGATCCCGCGGTCAGCTCTTCTTTGCATAGTATGGACACTGAAAACGCCGACGAAGTCACATTCAATGTCTGTTCACTCCCAACATGTTGGTGACGTTCAGATCAAGGCATATGTCCAAATCAGCGAACACTTGCGAGCGATCTTGCTACCAGTGTTCGAAGACTTGCAGTTTCGTCTCGCGTATCGTCTCCTACCCGTTTGTTCGAGATTCTGGTTCCTGCAACCGTCGAAGCCAAACATCATCTACTGCGTACGCGACGGGTGCACCGCAGTCGAAACACAGCAGCACTTGTTCTTCGAATGCACCCTCGCGGCGCAGCTTTGGGAGCAAGCTACCCAGCTTGTTTTGCCATTCTTCCAGTCGCGTCTGACGTGGCTTTTGGTTGCACTTGGGACGAAACCTGTTGTGCGCGCTAAGTGGAAGGACAATGATGATGTTGTGCTTGACGTATGGCACACGCTCCGCGCGGTGACGCTTCACTTCCTCTGGTCCGACCGAAACCGGTGCTTGTTCGACGGTCGGCAGCCGACGCCAGCTCTTTCTGCAAATTTGGCCATGCTTACCACCATGTGTGCTCACATTCGCTACTGGATGGGAAGGTTGTATTGCGAAGAGAAACTGACTGCAATTCACAAAGTGATCGACACGATGAAGACGATACGACACTTTAGTGACTATCTGGAGCCACCCTCTGGTGTTGTCGAGATTCGCCTACACTAACAGTGTACCTTTCTGGATGACGAAACTATTTATTTCATCATTAACCCTCACTTCCACAGTTTCTGTGGGAACTCGATATACATACTCGGACGTCGCAGCCAGGCCTTCCCGCTCTCTGGGATATTTCCACGTGAACTTGTTTGGAGACTACGTAGTTTTGGCTTTCTTTCCTCCGCACTCGGTGCGGCGGGCTTTTCGTTTATTCTCCCGGTTCACACATGGAATGGGAGGCTGAAAGCTCACACCGACCTCCTTTGCCCCGTCCGGAACCGATTTCCTTTTTGGCGCCACTTCAAAATGCCGAATCCACAGAATGAATTGGGCGTACTTGTAGTCACCAAGTGGACGTCGAGCATCTCCATCGTAAAATTACATGGACTTCGTCCCGGTTAACTCCACCACAAAACAATGACCCTCTCGCTTTGGATCTATTGTCGCAGCCAAATAGAAGCCAGGTTGAGTAATGCAATACGCCATCCCGGTAAATCCTGTAAATCTTCCATGGTACTGATTACGGCCAACAACGACGTTCCATCCAGCATCATTACTGGTCAAGAAGTTAAAGAACTCATTCACGACTCCTCGACTTAAGCCTCGCTCCTTTGATCGATCCACCTTCCGTTGGCGCATTTAACGCGCAACAATCTCGTCACTAAGCTGAAAAGACGAATGGAGAAGCCGAGTCATTACTCGGACTGCCTCATACACGCACGAGAAATCTCGGTTGTTTAAGGGTCAAGTATGTCCGATCACTTCTTATAAAGGTGGCAAACGGAATCACAGGCTCACCAGCCTTCTCCCTCCCTTCAACAGCAACCTTCCACATGTCGACAAGGTATGTCCACTGTCGTGCCCCGGCGCACTCCGCCTTGGACATCCACTCATTACACAAACAATGGTGCTTTCCCGCTTGTGGCACTACACACAGCACGTATCGATTCCAGCAACAGTAGTGAAGCGGTGGCAGTCGATGCTGAACCGTTTCGTGCTGAGTCGAAAGCATGATCGAGACGCGTCACATATCCAGCTTATTCCACAGGAATTCTTGTATATGCGCAAGAGCGACGGCGGTCTTGGCATCCCCAGTATCGATGCACAGCTCAAGCGACAACGTCTTACTTTGTTGCTGCAGTTCATGAGTGCTGCGAGTGTTGCAGATGTGCGGAACTGGACGACAGCTAGCGTCGAGTTGCTGACATCAGCACTTCCTCGTTATGGAAGACGTCACGGCTTTGACTTTCTGGTGATCTCCCCACTTCGACATGGTGACATGATCAAGTGGAATCTGACATCGCAGTGGTGGAAAGCGACATGGACCTGGTGGTACAAGATCCGCTGGGAGCTGACGTGGCACGATCTTCCTTTGGATGAGCACGCTTGGTATGGTCTTCACCAGCCGATCTGGTTCCACTCAGACGCCAAACTGCACTACGAACAGGCTACAAGGACACCCACCAGCTCAGCCCATCGTCGATGTATTGGTATGGTTCCCGAGCCGCAACGCAGCTTTAGGCTACACATATCGAGAGTTTTCGGCTTGCGTTCGTTGGCTGATTTCATGCTCGGCGGTTGTTCTTGGCCGACGGAGCGAGACTTCGTTGAGAGACACATCGATTTCACGCTTGTGGTTACGACACCTGGGCAACAGATAAAGTGGCTGCGAGTCTTGTATAAGGAAACCACGCAGATTTTCGAGCGGCTTGGTGCGGGGCAGCTAGATCTGCAGTCTTTGGACAGCAGTGCACAGCGAATTTTACCTCATCTGGGCTGCAGGAGTGGCGTGAAAATATGGTGGGTCCCATCGATCCCGCGGTTGGCTCTTCTTCGCATGGTATGGACACCAAAAACAACGACGAAGCCACATCCAATGTCTGTTCACTCCCAACATGTTGGTGACGTGCAGATCCAGGCTTATGTCCAATTCAGCAAACACTTGCGAGTGATCTTGCTACCAGTGTTCGAAGACTTACAGTTTCGTCTCGCGTTTCGACTCCTGCCGGTTCGCTCACGATTCTGGTTCCTACAGCAGTCGAACCCAAGCATCATTTACTGTGTACGCGACGGGTGCAACGCAGTCGAGACGGAGCAGCACTTGTTCTTTGAATGTACACTCGCGACGCAGCTGTGGGAGCAAATTGGCCAGCTTGTTTCGCCATTCTTCCAGTCGCGACTGTCGTGGCTGCTTGTTGCACTTGGGACGAAACCTGTGGTCCGCGATCAGTGGAAAGACAGTGAAGCAGTTGTGGTCGACGTGTGGCACACGCTTCGCGCGGTACTTGGGGCCGCTGCGTTCACTTCTTCCCCCTGCACGCCAACTCCTTCCATCACCCTTTCCAAGGTTGAACCTTTCAGCGAGGATCCAGTCTGCGAGCCCACTTCGGCAACCACCCCCAGTAACCGGTCCCGCGCTTCACTATTGGACGACGAAGTCGGATTATTCCCTAAATCACCCCCCTCAAGGATCGCAGGGAACGGTTACCAGGTTTGGCCACTTCTGCAGGGACACAACTGTTTCTCCTGCTGTCCGTATACCTGTATACACAAGGGTTAGTGAGTTTCACTATACTCTTTATTATCTACAGTACCCACCTCTTTAAGTGCGATTCTACTTGCGGTCTACGTGGCAAATTGGTAAATGAGCTCCGCTGCCCAAACATCACGATATCGTTTTTACAAGGGTTTTCAAAATCCCCTTGTGGGAATCGAACCCACGACCTCCTGCATGGAAATCGCGCTACTTACCGACTGAGCTAATGGGAATCCAAAAATTAGAAACACCCACCGGAAACTTCTTACTTCATCAAAACAACCAGAAACGGTACAGTATATATGTATACTACACAATATTTATAGTATAGTCAGTATTTAAGCTAGGTAGATTGAGTAGTCACTCTGTCTTATTCTAGTAATATAGACAACTTTCAACTGAGCCACACAGGCGCAGAATTAACCCTAACCACACAACTTTATCAAAACAATTAGTACCAATGCCAACGCAATTGCAAGACTACAACACAAATATCCAATATATTACCGCCACAAAGCATATCACACACAGGGTATGAATGCATACATCACTCGACTCGCGGAAGACAACACAAGTAAACAAACTATCACACCTTTTAAACACGTCAGCATTGTTTACAAAATGAACACTGTTCTTTTCACACATATACTTAATATTTTACATACGCGTACGACCCAGTACATTTCCCACACACTTCTCAAATGGAATGCATCATCATTATTCATGAGGTACCGAAATGCGCAAACAGTGACATTACTGAAGCCCGAAAATCGTCCGGGTGCATTGGCTACTGCAACCGACCAGGTAGTAATTCAAAGACATTACAATCTCGTGAATGAAGAATGCGTGAGTGTAGGATCAGACCCAGTGCGATAGAACAAAGCTGTCACTTTGGTGTGAAAAGTCGTTTGCACGAAACTGAAGCAACAAGCGCCGCATTCGCGCGCGTGACTCGGTTCACAGATGGGAAGAAGCAGCAAGTTAATGACATGCCTCCGCCCGGGATTGAACCGGGGACCTTCTGTTTAGAAGACAGATGCTCTACCACTGAGCCACACAGGCGCAGAATTAACCCTAACCACACAACTTTATCAAAGCAATTAGTACCAATGCCAACGCAATTGCAAGACTACAACACAAATATCCAATATATTACCGCCACAAAGCATATCACACGCAGGGTATGAATGCATACATCACTCGACTCGCGGATGACAACACAAGTAAACAAACTATCACACCTTTTAAACACGCAGCATTGTTTACAAAATGAACACTGTTCTTTTCCAAATATACTTAATATTTTACAAACGCGTATGACCCAGTACATTTCCCACACGCTTCTCAAATGGAATGCATCATCATTATTCATGAGGTACCGAAATGCGCAAACAGTGACATTACTGAAGCCCGAAAATCGTCCGGGTGCATTGGCTACTGCAACCGACCAGGTAGTAATTCAAAGACATTACGATCTCGTGAATGAAGATACATGAGTGTAGGATCAGACCCAGTGCGATAGAACAAAGCTGTCGCTTTGGTGTGAAAAGTCGTTTGCACGAAACTGAAGCAACAAGCGCCGCATTCGCGCGCGTGACTCGGTTTACAGATGGGTAAGCAGCAAGCTAATGATATGCCTCCGCCCGGGATTGAACCGGGGACCTTCTGTTTACAAGACAGATGCTCTACCCCTGAGCCACACAGCGCAGAATTAACCCTAACCACACAACTTTATCAAAACAATTAGTACCGATGCCAACGCAATTGCAAGACTACAACACAAATATCCAATATATTACCGCCACAAAGCATATCACACGCAGGGTATGAATGCATACATCACTCGACTCGCGGATGACAACACAAGTAAACAAACTATCACACCTTTTAAACACGCCAGCATCGTTTACAAAATGAACACTGTTCTTTTCACACATATACTTAATATTTTACATACGCGTACGACCCAGTACATTTCCCACACACTTCTCAAATGGAATGCATCGTCATTATTCATGAGGTACCGAGATGCGCAAACGGTGACATTACTGAAGCCCGAAAATCGTCCGGTTGCATTGGCTACTGCAACCGACCAGGTAGTAATTCAAAGACATTACGATCTCGTGAATGAAGAATACATGAGTGTAGGATCAGACCCAGTGCGATAGAACAAAGCTGTCGCTTTGTTGTGAAAAGTCGTTTGCACGAAACTGAAGCAACAAGCGCCGCATTCGCGCGCGTGACTCGGCTTACAGATGGGTAGAAGCAGCAAGTTAATGACATGCCTCCGCCCAGGAATGAACCAGACCTTCTGTTTACAAGACAGATGCTCTACCACTGAGCCACACAGGCGCAGAATTAACCCTAACCACACAACTTTATCAAAACAATTAGTACCGATGCCAACACAATTGCAAGACTACAACACAAATGCCAACACATTACCGCCACAAAGCATATCACACGCAGGGTATGAATGCATACATCACTCGACTCGCGGATGACAACAAAAGTAAACAAACTATCACACCTTTTAAACACGTAGCATTGTTTACAAAATGAACACTGTTCTTTTCACACATATACTTAATATTTTACATACGCGTACGACCCAGTACATTTCCCACACACTTCTCAAATGGAATGCACCATCATTATTCATGAGGTACCGAAATGCGCAAACAGTGACATTACTGAAGCCCGAAAATCGTCCGGGTGCATTGGCTACTGCAACCGACCAGGTAGTAATTCAAAGACATTACGATCTCGTGAATGAAGAATACACGAGTGTAGGATCAGACCCAGTGCGATAGAACAAAGCTGTCGCTTTGGTGTGAAAAGTCGTTTGCACGAAACTGAAGCAACAAGCGCCGCATTCGCGCGCGTGACTCGGTTTACAGATGGGTAGAAGCAGCAAGTTAATGACATGCCTCCGCCCGGGATTGAACCGGGGACCTTCTGTTTACAAGACAGATGCTCTACCACTGAGCCACACAGGCGCAGAATTAACCCTAACCACACAACTTTATCAAAACAATTAGTACCAATGCCAACGCAATTGCAAGACTACAACACAAATGCCAACACATTACCGCCACAAAGCATATCACACGCAGGGTATGAATGCATACATCACTCGACTCGCGGATGACAACACAAGTAAACAAACTATCACACCTTTTAAACACGCCAGCATTGTTTACAAACTGAACACTGTTCTTTTCACACATATACTTAATATTTTACATACGCGTACGACCCAGTACATTTCCCACACACTTCTCAAATGGAATGCATCATCATTATTCATGAGGTACCAAAATGCGCAAACAGTGACATTACTGAAGCCCGAAAATCGTCCGGGTGCATTGGCTACTGCAACCGACCAGGTAGTAATTCAAAGACATTACGATCTCGTGAATGAAGAATGCGTGAGTGTAGGATCAGATCCAGTGCGATAGAACAAAGCTATTGCTTTGTTGTGAAAAGTCGTTTGCACGAAACTGAAGCAACAAGCGCCGCATTCGCGCGCGTGACTCGGTTCACAGGTGGGAAGAAGTAGCAAGTTAATGACATGCCTCCGCCCGGGATTGAACCGGCGACCTTCTGTTTACAAGACAGATGCTCTACCACTGAGCCACACAGGCGCAGAATTAACCCTAACCACACAACTTTATCAAAACAATTAGTACCAATGCCAACGCAATTGCAAGACTACAACACAAATGCCAACACATTACCGCCACAAAGCATATCACACGCAGGGTATGAATGCATACATCACTCGACTCGCGGATGACAACACAAGTAAACAAACTATCACACCTTTTAAACACGCAGCATTGTTTACAAAATGAACACTGTTCTTTTCACACATATACTTAATATTTTACATACGCGTACGACCCAGTACATTTCCCACACACTTCTCAAATGGAATGCATCATCATTATTCATGAGGTACCGAAATGCGCAAACAGTGACATTACTGAAGCCCGAAAATCGTCCGGGTGCATTGGCTACTGCAACCGACCAGGTAGTAATTCAAAGACATTACGATCTCGTGAATGAAGAATACATGAGTGTAGGATCAGACCCAGTGCGATAGAACAAAGCTGTCGCTTTGGTGTGAAAAGTCGTTTGCACGAAACTGAAGTAACAAGCGCCGCATTCGCGCGCGTGACTCGGTTCACAGATGGGAAGAAGCAGCAAGTTAATGACATGCCTCCGCCCGGGATGGAACCGGGGACCTTCTGTTTACAAGACAGATGCTCTACCACTGAGCCACACAGGCGCAGAGTTAACCCTAACCACACAACTTTATCAAAACAATTAGTACCAATGTCAACGCAATTGCAAGACTACAACACAAATATCCAATATATTACCGCCACAAAGCATATCACACGCAGGGTATGAATGCATACATCACTCGACTCGCGGATGACAACACAAGTAAACAAACTATCACACCTTTTAAACACGCAGCATTGTTTACAAAATGAACACTGATCTTTTCACACATATACTTAATATTTTACATACGCGTACGACCCAGTACATTTCCCACACACTTCTCAAATGGAATGCATCATCATTATTCATGACGTACCGAAATGCGCAAACAGTGACATTACTGAAGCCCGAAAATCGTCCGGGTGCATTGGCTACTGCAACCGACCAGGTAGTAATTCAAAGACATTACGATCTCGTGAATGAAGAATGCATGAGTGTAGGATCAGACCCAGTGCGAAAGAACAAAGCTGTCGCTTTGGTGTGAAAAGTCGTTTGCACGAAACTGAAGCAACAAGCGCCGCATTCGCGCGCGTGACTCGGTTCACAGATGGGAAGAAGCAGCAAATTAATGACATGCCTCCGCCCGGGATTGAACCAGGCCTTCTGTTTACAAGACAGATGCTCTACCACTGAGCCACACAGGCAGGGGCCCACCCCGGTGCAGTGGTTAAGCACCAATTCGATAACCCAAAGGTCGCTGGTTCAAACCCCACACGGACCAGACTCCATACTACCAACGGGCCCCAGGTAGTATTAAGCTCCTGACCTCCCAGAAAAAATACCCTGTGGAAAGCGATTGACGGACGAATTAACGAACAAACCGGACTTGGAGAAGAACAGTCGGCTTCAAGCGAAAAAATTACCGACGAAACAGCATAATCCCAAAAGGAACGAATAAAAAAAAAAATAGGAAAAATAAGAAAAAAGCTTTCAGCTAAAAAGTAGCTCTGTAGGAACTTAGCCATAGCCGAGAAGGTATAGGTTGTGTAAAAGTAAATACAAAGCCGACTTTCAACTGAGCCACACAGGCGCAGAATTAACCCTAACCACACAACTTTATCAAAACAATTAGTACCAATGCCAACGCAATTGCAAGAGTACAACACAAATGCCAACACATTACCGCCACAAAGCATATCACACGCAGGGTATGAATGCATACATCACTCGACTCGCGGATGACAACACAAGTGAACAAACTATCACACCTTTTAAACACGCCAGCATT
>MIQA02024126.1:0-14756 GCA_001887855.2 Sclerospora graminicola
ATGCAAGGGCAAGTAAGTTCTTGGTTTGGTCGGACTATATATGAAGTGGACAAGTGCTGAAGAGCAGGTCTCAAGTGTTTTCCAGGTCGTTTGTTGAAGATCAGGATGGGTCGAAGATCTTTTGAAGAGTCGGGTCGTGATCAGGGCAGAAGCGGTACAGATCAGCTTGAAGGTGCAGCCAGGATGGGCAAGAGGGTGTTACGCAACCGTGCGACGAAGTAAATAGGTTCGAAGTAAAGGTCAGGCATGAGTTGATGTATGGTACACAGGTATAGGACATTGCATATATAATAACAGGTTTAGATTTTCCCCCTAAAGCAAAGAGTCGCTCCGCCACGTGTGCGGTCATTGGGAGCACAGGGTTGATTAGTCCCCTCTTGCTCATCTATTTCCGGTTAAGACGCGCTTAGACGCATTTTGGCTTACCGGAAGACCCCCGACGGGTTTGTTTTAGGTGATCGAACCTCACCCTCAACGCGCACGTGTTGGAACACGTTAATACTATTGGTAAAGGTTTTGTGGAGATAACGTTTGTGGATTACTGTGGAAGATCGTGGATTGATCGCATTTTCTTGGTTTCGTTATATCTCTCTCTCATTGGCTGGCCTGATCAGACGAACTTTCCTGATCAGTGCCTAGATACTGAATAAGTACCCAACCCGTTCTCCGTTGAAGATTTCCACCCGAGGACACCCCCCGTCTCGAGAAGGTCAAACCCTCCGACCTGATCAAGATCATCCTTTTCGTCACCGAGTCCACCTAAGTGAGTGTAATCAGCCCCGATCGACGGGTACACAAGGGGAGATGAAGTTAAACATAGATCCTGACGAGCATGAAGACCGGCCAGATGACCGGGAGGATCAGATCAGTCACCACAATGGTGATTCATCTGATTCCGATGCTGATCAGGACCGACGGAGTACCCCCTCCGATAGTTGGTCGTCCGGGTCAGTGGGTATCCGGATTCCACCCACGACTTCGGTCATGGATTTGGAAATCGGCTCCACCACAGTACTGTCTTTCGAGTACGATTGATCGCTTGTGACAAGGTGAAACTCCATGCCATCGTAGCGAACATGAAAACAATTGGTACGAGCTTTGAGTGACTACAGGAGTCCTATCGACACCAAACGATTCAGCAGGAGCGTAAAGGAACGCGTGGGTCTCTGTCTTTAAATACTGTGGCATTTGATTTCCAATCAATAAGCCGCGAAGGGAAGCCTGATATGCTGTAACAGGTTGGTAATCAACGGACGAAAGCGTAATCCCATTGACGAGTTTGGCTTCCCACAGATCATCAATGACACTGTTGGCTTCTTGGGGCACGCGAAGCCATCGGCGGTCCGTGTGCCGCTTGAATGTGAGCCATACGAGGCTTGGTGAGTAGTTAAAGCGTAGGTCCCCAGCATCGATTCCTTCGTATAACAAGACAAACAGAGCAATCTGGCGGATCCACGTTTCCTTTGATTGTAGACTTTGAGCTTGCTGAGCGTGTGTGCTGATAGCATACAAGAAACGGCAATGCTCAGACGGCCAACTCTGGGGTGGACGAGACCATATCCCGAGAGAAATCCCCGCCCCAGCAGCCATAGGATGCCGAGTGCCTGCCTTACCAAACAGTCGCATACAATATCGAAACGCCTGCACCTCAAAACACTAGGAGTATACACTGATGGTTATCCTTTAGTACACATCTTTTCACCATTTTCTGCTCATTCGAGGGAGCGTTTACATGCGACTACGTGTAGTTCTGTTCCTCGTCATCTCTCTATTCCTTTCTATTACTAAAGATTTAGCGCGCGATCGTCTTGTGCTGGGAGTTTTCATGCTGGTTCGGTGTCAAGCCAACAGTTCGATACGCACCATGCCCGCGTGGAAAAACTCGACAGCACAAATCTTTGCACAAGATTGTCGTCACACTTATTCGCCCTTAATGCACGTCACGATCCTAATAACCGGCAAAAAAACGTCAGGTTAACCTTACACACTGGAGTACCGCAAAAGTCTGATAAATTTGGCACCCTTTCCCGATCAGTTTTGCAGGGTGCCAAATCTAAACTAGCGTCTACGTATTTTTTTCTTTGTAAATAAGCCGTCCTGTCGCGTAGCTTGCTGTACGAAAGGCCACTACGAACGTGCCTTCACGCCATCTTGGACTTGAGGACGGAACACAACCTCCCCCCCCGCTTAAATAGCAATGGTAATGTGCTTTTATCTTGGAAATCACGCTATTCCAAAACACTTTGCTGACAAACGATCTTTTGGCATTACTTCTTTTGTGAAACATTGAAACAATATTACCGTAATTTGTAAATTGTGTAGATTTGTGGCCAGCCAATGAAAAGCGACCGCTAAAGTCTGAAAGATTTGGGACCCTGCAAAACTGATTGGGAAAGGGGTGCCAAATTTATCAGACTTTTGCGGTAGTCACTATTGCAGTTTGAAAATCATCCAAGCGTGAATCAGTGATCGTCTTTCCACGCCAGTGTTGCAATAAACTTCTCCAGAAGGCTTGAGCTCGCGGGCACTCCCACAGGATATGACATGTATCTGTGCGGAGACTCGTGCATCCTGTATCTAAGGCACATCGCCTATCTGCCTGGCTTCGGGCGTAGAAGGTGTTCAATTGCATAGTAATTACCCGATATTGCACCCAAACTTGATAGTTAGTCAACAAGTTATTATGCTCCATCACTCACGATATACAAGTATGTAACTTAAATATGTAAATCTACCCTAGAAATGCACGTATCCTTCATCTTGTAGCCTACACAACGATATACTGGTACACGACGTTCTTCGCACATTGCCATCCTCCTCCTCACATCAATCAGCACTTCGATTTTTCTTCGTGCCGTCACCCTCGAGAGCACAACGTAGAGCTGCCCATGTAAAAACATGGCGTGGATAGATAGAGAGAGACCCAGGTTGTGAACAGTCTGCCCTTGAGCCTTGTTGATAGTCATGGCAAAAGCTGGAACGATCGGGAACTGCTTATGTTCGAGCCTGAAAGTAAACGATTTATCTTCACTGTCGCATTTGCTCAGATCCGTGCCTTCAGTTGAGACTGTTTTGGGATGAAGCAAGTCAATGCCTCGTCGTTTGGATTGAAATGTTGGACATCGAATGAGCTGTGTGTCCTCCTGGAAGAAGGAGCGACGCAATGTCACTTGACGCGACACAACAGCTATCTCCCTTTTTTGATCTGCCCTAGGCAGATTCCTGTAGAGTTTACCGACATCGTGCACGACTTTCCGTTGATTTGATGGTTTGTATCCTTCAAATTAAGGTGATTGTGGAAAAGGGACGCGACGATAAAGTCTGGGTACGCGTGCAGCTGGGGGAAATAGATCTGAATAGTCTGCCAATGCCATGCCGCTTGCCTGGAGAAATTCGTTTACGCTGGACGGTCTTAAACCTCACGATGTCTCCACGGTTGGTAGTTCCACGATGCTGGAGCTTGAAGTCTTGCGACAACGCCAGGTAAAACGTATCCCATAATAGTTTAGAGTTTTATTTTTTTACCATTCGATGGTCCGCACAAATATCTCAGCAGCTCTCGCGAGTAGATTTGCTCTGGATCCCGTAGCCAGCAGTGAACCATACGACCGATTGTCGCAATGTTTCGGATGTACTTGACCCACCTTTTCCTCTTCGTGTTCCACCGAAATTGCTTGGAAATGGCTTTGTACAGCAAGGTGCACGCCTCGGGACATGCAGTACACAGTGAGGTGAGAAGAAACCAGTGCGCTTCGTGTCTCCCACGACTGAGAACGTCTTCGATCTCGTCTGTTCCGCGAAAATTCGTCAATTGAATATCTGGAAGGTGAACGATGAGCAGTTGGCTACTTTGTGTGTCTCCGCTCGCGTTGCAATCTCGAAACTGCGAGCACAGACATAGTCCGGAAAAATGTATCGCCCAAAAGAAGATAGCGAAGAATCTCATTTGGTTATCAACATCGTCGGACCCACTTGTTTCTTCCGCTGCAATTGATCTTTCGGGTCTGACGACTGCCAAACTTATCTTCGTGTGTGATCTGGACCCTTGTACACGCACTGTTTCAGATACTTGACTGCCCAAATTGTGTTGCAGATCTTGACATTCATGTGACAGTCATATTTCATGCTCATCCAATGATCGTAGCAAACCACCCACGGATTCAACGTCGCGTTGGTTTACTCCTTGTTGTTGTTGAATTCTAGACATCCTGTCAGTCTACGTCGCCATTTGGGATCAGGAAAACCGTTTACATTAATCAAAAATTCTTAAACGGATCAGGAATTTCAACTGACATGAACTTGTCGTAGTCGTCTCGGGTCACCGGTTTGTCACCCCCAGCAAATAAGATCAATATGTGCTTGTGGGGTAAGCCCACTCCATCACGTAGACCCTCGCGAGCTGACGTCCAAATACACCTTCGTCGAGAAACTTGAGAATGCCCTTCAGCTTTTTTTTATCAGACTCGAGCAACGATGTCTGGGCGATCTTGAGCCGCTGGATGAGGACCGCAAAATCTGCTTCGGGTAGTCATGAAGTCATCGGGCTTACCAAATTCACGAACTATTGCCATCGAGTCATGATATTGCTTGCTTGGTCTATCGGTAAACGAAGTTGGGAGGCCTATCCTCTGCCCAATCTGATCCAGGAAGTGACCACGCTGGTTTGGATCAAGATCCACTCGACGTCCGGTGACTCAATCGTACTCAGTCAGTTACTAAAGGTTCACCTTCACGTAGCGCAGTCGTGTCTTTGTTCATGTACGCGTCTTCGATGACTTTATACCGATCTGCGCTCCTATCAACTTGATGGGTAGAGAGAGAGATCCATTGTAGCGCTTTTTGTTCTCATTTGGCTCGCTGATGAACGCAGTAACACGGAATAGTCATCAAGCTTCTGAGTGCGAGGAGCTAACGCGTTGTTGGCTCGAAGGGCGAAGTTGACGGTGGGCGGCCCCTGACATTCTTGAAGCATCTCTTGCACTTGACCACCCAGACTGATGAACTCGTGCGCAAAAGGATTGACCTTCTCCATCATGGTTTCCAAGTCGAGCATCGCACCGCCGTCCAATCCACAGAACAATACACCCCTTTGACGTTCTGCTCGAGACGCCACAACGATGCAGCAGCGAGAGCAGAATCAAGTGCTAAAGAGAGAGATGAAGGCGTTACAGAGCCGCGTCGAGACAGCAGTGGCCATGAGCAATAGTTTTGAGCAGCGACTGATGGCAGTCGTGCAAGAAAAGCAGCAAAGGGAGCAAGAGATGGAGACGCAGCTCAGTCACTATCGAAGGAAACTTCATGATAAGCGTGCACAGAACAAAGTCTTGACGAATGCGTTGGTGAGGCTACAAGAACAGCGACAGAGTGGCGACAGTAGTCAAGAGAGCTGCTCGTCGACGCAGCGAAGGATGAGACCGACAGACGATGCCAAGACAACAGGGATACCCTCGACAATGTTAAAAATGAGTGTGGAGAAAACAAACAAGCTGGAGAACGTGTCTGTGGAGCGACGGATGAGAAAGAGAGAGCTCACGTTGCCAGAAGAAATCAAGAGTGCAGCAACCAATCTCGCGACAGCAAGCAAGAGTTACAAGAGTAAGAAAATGGGAGCGTCTCGAGCTGAAACGTCGCCAACGTCGTCGTCACCCGAGATTTCCCCGCGATCAGCACGTTCAGCTGCTTACAAACGGCCGCCATCCGTGGCTACAACGACGTTGACGACGTCAGATGGGACTAGTTTTAACAGTAACAGTAGCAGTGGAAGTTTACGCAGGATGCGGAGTTTACGGCATGTAACAGGGCGACGGATTACGAGCAGGAGTAGGGAAAACAGTGACAGTGACAATATGGATGGTAGCCCGCGAACAAACGAATCACGTTTTCGAACAGGAAGATTAGAACGTGAACTGAGTGGTCTTCGAAGAAAATTGGACTCATGTGTGGCTGAAGCCACAGCTCGGTGGTAGATGATGGTGGATATCGAATTGGCGACGTAGCTTGGCGAGGAAGTGGACAAAAAGAACGTGATTGCGAGAAAAGAGGCTCATTTTCCTCTTTTTTCTCGCAAATTTGGGCAAGGTTGATTGGTATACGTCAGAGAATCATTACTCTCTGGCGCAGTTTTTGCCTATCATTCATTCATCGTTCCAGAAGTTCCTGGATTTGGTGATGTCTGGTGGTTGCAGACTTTGTTTAATGACACGTTAGCAAGTTGCAATTGATCGGGGCTCATGACCCTCGTTCATGCTGCAGCTTCTTGCGTGTTTTGGATAAAGTTGAGTCTATGGTACGCATAGAAAAGGACTCATGACTCCTTTTTTCATTGCGTGCTAAGGGCAAAGTTCACCTCTGTTGGAACAGCTCGGTTGAAAAATGGGGGCATCTGATTGGTCAGATGGTCGTCACCATCTCGGTTATAAAATTATACAGGAATTTTCACCCAAAACTCACAGACATGGATGACACTGATTTTGCTCACCCATATCACATTTTTTATGAAAGGTCGGTGTGTCTTCTTTAACTTGGTTGGCCCTTCGGTTAGGAGCCTCTAACCGAGGTGACTCAAACAGAGGTGAACTTTTCCCTAAAAGCTCGTGCTACTGCTGTGATGGGGGCCAAATCCTCGAAGCTTGTGGTATCTGATGGACATGTGACTATTTCTGTCCACTTCTGGATCAAGACCTGTTGAAATTGGTTGCATGAAGATGTAAGTGGTTGTGAACCACTATACTGAATTTAAGGTATACAAGACTGACGAAGAGCATAGTCACATGAAAATCAGGTTAAGTCTATTTAGTGTAGATTTTTAACTTTTACATAAATAAATCACTTTTTACTTTTAACTAAACCTAAGACGCCTTTACGTGACCTCTTCTGCGGGCCCGAGTGTTTGTTTCGGCTCTATATTGACGTTACGCATACTGGAAGTCAGAACAAGGCAACTGTGACTCTATAATTGTTTCCTGTTACATTACTTTTCTCTCGTTTGGATAAAGTGGTGCTTTTGCTTTGACTACCTCACGTACCTTTGTGGAGTTCTCGTTCACTAGCCGGTTCGCTTGCTTTACGTGGTGCTGTGGAGTAACGCTATTTCAGTAGGTTCACTTTCGACAGGTTATGAGCCCAAGTTCAAAGGGCAGCTTAAGTTCGATTTCTTCACTGTTTTAAGTTAAGAAAGTTGTGAATTGTGAAAGTCCCCTTACGCAGAGGGTAATTGTGCTGGTTGATTCGTGGAATTCTCACGCTGTGAAAAATCGAATCGCGGTTGTACTATACCGCAAGAATGTCCGAAGACAAGGACGAAAAGATGGCTGCGGCCATGGCAAATATGATGGAATTCATGCAGAAGTTCGACAAGCGTCTCGAGAAAATGGAGAACGCTCAAGCGAACGATTTGGGTCAGTCACGGTCCTCAAATGGTTTCGGGGATAGCCTGCGTAACCATGGACCGTTTGGCGGAAGAATGACCCTGGACGAGCTAAACAAGGCTGATGGTATAGGCCAAGGCGTGCCAGGGGTTTTTGAAACAAAACAAGAAGGCGCAAACGTGCATCCGGGGACACCAGGGGTGACACCCGCTGGAAATGCGAACGTTGGAAACATAGGGTATGGTGTGAAGCTTGCGAAGCTCACCATACAGAACTTTGATGGTACGGAGACGTACAAAGGACTAGGAGCAGGTTTCAAGCAGTGGGCTTACCTGTTCCTAGAGGCATTGGAAGTAGCCCAACTCACGTCTGGTTTTCAATGGAACGAAAGACTGAAGGTGAATAAATTGGGTGAACATCTGGAAGGCATGGCACTACGTTACTTTCAATCAAACATTGGTGTATGGTGGGGTATGACGCCAACTCTCTACGCCGTGCTGGAACAGATGAACAGTGCGTTCAAGGTAAATCTGTCGCACCATCAAGCATCGGCAATGTTCGCGGCCGAAAAGGATCCTCGCCGATCCTGGACTGAACACCTATTATATTTGGTGGCATTGGCGAGAGAGAGTGAGCTCTCTGACAAACTAATCGTGGAAAATGTGGTAAAGTATGCTGCACCACACATGAAGGTAGCCCTGATGGTTAGATACAACCCTCTCAGGCAGGATTACGTACAGCACGCCCAGGAGTTGGTGGCCTGGGCGCAGGAAATCGAGGATGACGAGAAAAGACCTCGAAGGAGTGCAAGGTCGCTCGTGAATAATGTGGTTGAAGGCAAGAATGACAAGGTGTGTTTCGGGTGTGGAAATGAGGGGCATATTAAGAGATATTGCCCCCAACAACCTAGAGGAAAAAAACACAAGAAAACAAACAATCCAAGTCGAAAACCCAATGGGGAAAATGAGCGACGTTTCGTCCTTGCAACCACGGACGAGGAGAAAGGACACACGCAAGTAAGTGGCCTGGACAAGGATGACGTGTGGATCGTGGACAGTGGCGCCAGTCGGCATTTGGTAGGTGACCCAAGCCTACTGGAAGATGCGGTGGAATGTGGAAACCGCGAGAACCTTATTTTGCCGGACGGTGGAGTTTTGACGGTGGCTAAGGTGGGGAAGGTGACTCTCAGGAGCACCGAAGAGCCAGTCACGACTATTGTCCTTACGGAGGTGTACTACGCTCCCAAGCTTGCCAAGAACTTGATTTCGCTTGGGTGCCTTAAGAAAAAGGGGTGCATTTTCGAGGATAAAGATGGAAAAATGAAAGTCAAGATGAACAAACAGACTCTATTTTCTGTGGAATTATTTGGCTCGATCTTTATAGCTAAACTAATCTCGAATGGAGTAACAATGCAGTCGATGTTCACGGATATCGTGATGAATGTGATGAACGAGGAAGCGGGAAATGATGTACAGGAGGGATCCTTGCACCATTTCCATACGCGCCTCGGACATCTGGCTTACGACTCGGTCGAGAAACTGGCGAAGAAGCCAGAATCTGGAATTAAGATCACGAATTTTTCTCGCCCGAACTGCCTGACGTGCGCAGAAGGGAAGGGGACGCGTTCTAAGCAGCCCCAGAAGGACTCAGGTATGCATGCACCCATCGACAGAATTGGAGGGGTCATATGCAGTGATCTAAAGGGGCCCATCACGCCCCGTGATAGGCGTGGGAACCGTTTTCTCGTGGTGTTTGTTGACCATTTTTCGAGTTACGTGCGCGTTTTTGCAGCCCCAACAAAGGACAGGGCGGCGAAAATGTTTTAGCATTTCCTTGCCTGGTTCGAGAACGAATTCAATTGTCGAATTCACGTGCTGAGGACCGATGGAGGCGGGGAGTACAAGAATGTTGAATTGTTCTGTAAAAAAACTGGGGTACGGCGCCAAGTGACCGAATCGGGTACCCCCGCCTCCAACGGGAAAGCAGAGAGAATGAACCGAACCATATTCAATATGGTTCGGTGCATGATATTCGGTTCAGGAGTCCCATTGACGTATTGGTCGGAGGCGGCTGAGTATGCCACGTATATACTCAACCGCAGTCCGACCAGGTCTAACCCGGGAAGAGCGCCTCCGATAGAGGTATTGACCAAGAAACCGGTGAATATTGGAGACATAGTTACGTTTGGGTCTCCATGTATGGTTTGGAGGGACCCACGTAAGAAATCTCTCGGAAAACGCGCTGAGAAAGCGCTGATCCTAGGAAAAAATGATCAGGTCAAAGGGTACAAAGTCCTGTTACTCAAAGACAGGGTGGTAACCACCACCAGGCATGTCAGTCACACATCGAGACGATTGACGAACGCGCAAACAAGCTAATTTCAAGGGCGTTGACGGGTGACCAAGAAAACGAAGGAGGCAACGTCCAAGAGCGTGAGCGGGAACAAGAAAACGAAGGAAGCGAGGAAGAAGTTCCTAACCGAAGCGCTACGGATGAAAAGACGAGTGGAGGACAAGAAAATGTGCGTAAGTCCTTCCGGAAAACGAAGAAAACCGAAAAGGCAGCGGCTTTGGAAGAACTGCGGACGAAAAAAGCGCAAAAATCCAAGGTGAAAAAGCCGCAGGCCCCGCCAGAAGCGAGCGAAAGCCATGACCGGGGGTCGAAGGAGGCAGTGAATGCTTTGACGGAGCCAAGTGAAGAAATTATGTACGCGCTCGCAGTGATGGGTCCGGGCAGTGACAAGGCCAGCAAAATGGCTGCAATCCCGGACCCGAAAAGTTATAATGAAGCGCACAAGAGTACCCAAGCGGGAAAGTGGACGCTGGCGGAGCAGGCGGAAATACGAGCTCTGGAGGAGTTAAAAACTTGGGGTTGATGAGGAAAGTGGAAGGGAAGAAGCCCCTCCCAACAAAGTGGGTCTACAAGACCAAATTACGCGCAGACGGAACGGTGGAACGTTATAAGGCCCGCCTTGTTGTGCGAGGTGACCGACAGATTTTCGGCGAGGATTATTTTTTCACGTTTTCGACTGTCATGGAGCTTAATAATGTGAAAATTATTCTGATCATGTCACTGGTGTGGAAGGTCCCCGCCAGACACGGGGATGTGCCCAGTGCATACCCTAAGGCGGGAACCGAAGAAGATTGCGAAATCCACCTACAGATACCCCAAGGGATGGTGATCTCGAACGAGGTATTAAGAAAGTTCGACGCAGACAGCACGCGTGATCTAGTGTTGAAGTTGGAAAGAAACCTTTATGGGTTAAAACAAGCGGGGCGTTTATGGTATGAACACTTGCGAAAAACTATGGTGGAATTGGAATTTCGACAATGTTTGACGGATACGTGTGTGTTTGTGCGTGCGAATGGAGATGGAATTACGCTTGTGGGTGTTTACGTGGACGACTTGTTAGTTACGGCAACCTGTGAGAAATTGGTTGAAGATTTTTTTCCTGAAATGCAGGTCCTCGAGTTGAAGGATCTTGGTACCGTGGAAAAATTTCTTGGAATGAGAATTGAAGGAGACACTGGATGTGGTTACCGGATTGACCAGGAGTTAACGATCGAGGAGATGTTGGGGAAGCACGGGTTAAAAAATTCAAACCCTGTGCGCACACCCATAACCGGCACGGATGTGGACGAAAACCTGAATGAATTGCTTCCTGAAAGAACCGGTGGAAACAGCCCAAGTGTAAAAAATTTTCAGTCATTGGTGGGAAGTCTATTATGGATATCACGTTGCACGCGATCAGATATATCATTCGCAGTTCATCGTGCCACACGCCGTACCCATGTGCCAACACTTTATGATTATAACGTGGCGAAACGGGTGGCACGATATTTACATGGTACAAAGGGATTGAAATTAAAATTGGTGCATGATGATTGTGGCAGTGTACCACTGCGAATTGTGGGGTACAGTGATGCAGATTTCGCGGCGGACAAAGACGATCGAAAGAGCGTCAGTGCAAGTGTTACGTTTGTGAATGGAATCATTGCGGGGTGGACGTGCAAGAAACAAGGGACGGTGGCACTTTCGACCGCCGAAGCCGAATTTGTGGTGGCAGCGATGTGTGGAAAAGAGGTGCTAGGTGTCCGAGAATTGTTTGAAGAAATTGGGATGGAGGCGAAGACGCCGATAGTGCTCAAGATTGATAACCAGGCGGCGATCAAGCAGCTGGAGAGCGAAGCCAGCGCCGCCAGCACCAAGCATGTGGATGTCAAGTTGAAGTTTCTTAAAGATTATGTGAAGAAAGGAAGTGTGCACCCGGAACATGTGGGAACGAAGGACATGATAGCGGATCTACTCACGAAAAGTTTGGATGCACCCCGTATGGATGACTTGCGCAAGCAAATTGGTCTGGAATAATTTGGAACTACTTTGAAGTGACCGGAGTTATGGATGGATGAATTCACGTTATGGATGAAACGGTGAATGGTATATTTTTACATTTAATTTTCGAGGTGCTACGCCTACCGACAGACTTGGAAGGAGTGTTGAAATTGGTTGCATGAAGATGTAAGTGGTTGTGAACCACTATACTGAATATAAAGTATACAAGACTGACGAAGAGCATAGTCACATGAAAATCAGGTTAAGTCTATTTAGTGTAGATTTTTAACTTTTACATAAATAAATCACTTTTTACTTTTAACTAAACCTAAGACGCCTTTACGTGACCTCTTCTGCGGGCCCGAGTGTTTGTTTCGGCCCTTTATTGACGTTACGCATACTGGAAGTCAAAACAAGGCAACTGTGATACTATAATTGTTTCCTGTTACATTACTTTTCTCTCGTTTGGATAAAGTGGTGCTTTTGCTTTGACTACCTCACGTACCTTTGTGGAGTTCTCGTTCACTGGCCGGTTCGCTGCTTTACGTGGTGCTGTGGAGTAACGCTATTTCAGTAGGTCACTTTCGACAAGACCGACCTGCAGCAATAAACGACATTATTAGTATGTGAATAGTATCTCGGAAGAGAAAAAATAAGGGGATATTTATAAAATTGAACAATGGGATAAGATAAAATTTATACAAAAACTTGATGCATCAATATTCTGGGAAAATCGCTAATCAGTACTCTAATGAACATCAATTACTAATCAGTCACATATTTTTGCTAATCGGTACCCAGACCCACTCTTTTTGCCATCAGCCTTGCTAATCGGTACCGATAGAAATGAACGAACCTCATTGATGTTTTAACGCTGCTTGTCTTTTCTGCATTAAACACGACAAGTGCTTTGTTGCGCAACATGTCGAATTATCTAGATAAATAGCATTTAACCGATTGATTATCTTCTCTCCCACCGTACTCGACACATCAAAGCAAAATCGAACCTACACGTAACAGCTGCGCCATATTGTTTTCATTCGTAGCAACAAAATCTTTTAGCTGCTGTTTGCTCCATGCTTGAAGCGGTTGGGCTTCACTATCCACACATTGCACGTATCTCCAAACTTTTGGCGGAGTAGTTGTGCCATAGATTCGTAAAATATAGTTACAATAGCCAGCAAAGGTAGAATCATCCTTAAAAAGCAGTAGTTACTACAAACAATGTCACGTTAAAGTTGCACAAAACCCGCTGCGTACATGGATATCCCAAGGAGAAAAAATACGTCGTAAGGTCCTGGAACGCATTTGGGCACCGAAAGAATACAACTCAACTTCAGTAACAGAAATTCTTCTTGTTTTTTAAAAGTACCTATCCTGCTAATCGAGACTGCACGGTAAAAGAATGAGGGTCAAATGAATTTATTCGTCTTCACCAATACTCTTTGGCGTCGCTCTATTACCTATTAGAATCAGCATTTGTTCTTCGCAAATTTTTAAAGGTAGCAAGGCTGATGGCTAAAAGAGCGGGTCTGGGTACCGATTACCAATAATTATGTGAACAGGGTACTGATTAGTAATGGATGGTTAATTAAGGGTACCGATTAGCGATTTCCCCAAATTCTTGAGAATATTGTTGACTTGTGGCGGCGCTTAATCGGTAACCTACCTAAATTAGGGTCAGTAGGACCTGGGGTAGGACCAGGATAGATGAGGGAATATTTGAAACTAAACTAAACTTCGAGCCCTGCTCGTCTACTTCGGGAGTTAGTGCCCCGCACTACTCCCTGCCACATCTCATCCACCACACCCATGCCGCACACCCTTTATATATCAGGTTAGGCTCTATATATATTAATCATCTTACCTTTTCACATGTTCTGATCCACATCGGGTAGTCGCTCTTATACCTGCTCCCTCGACACCCTCGTCGGATCTCGCTTGCTTTTCCTATTCATGAGGCTAGCGCCCCGCGCTGACACCATTCCTTTCTATGAGCCAATCCTTGAGTATAGCGCCCCGCGCAGGTTCGCCATCCTATCCTTTGAGCCCTGCTCTTGGGTCTAGCGCCCTATGCTGACCCGCCATTCTGGTCTCACATCCCGCCCTGCGGTCCTACTCTACTATTCCAATTTTGAGTGCTCCCTCTGAGCTGCAACATTCTCCATTGCTTCTATCCATACTGCAAAGCACTCGTCCTTTCCTTCAGGGTACTGTTCTCCCCTTGTTTCTATAGCTTCTTCCTTTGATAGCTTTTGTCCTTCTCGAGCATACGACGCTGTTTATCGTGATACTACACCAAACATGGTCCGGAACTTAACAAACTTGACGCGCGCCAGCACCTTTGTCATCACATCCGCGACCTGTTCTTGAGTGCTCACATACTCGGTTGTAAGTCTCTTGTCCTGTACCAAGAAACGCAAGTAATGAAACATGTTCTCAAAATATGTTTCACATGGTAATGCTTGCCAGGCTTTTCACTTAGATAGATTGCCGCCATGCTGTCACTCTATAGTTTCTTGTAGGCGATCATTAGTTCTTCGCATAGTCTTTTCAGCCCTTGTACATCCTTTGTACCTTCATGAGATCTACTGGTTAGATCACTCGGTCATGGTATACCAGCATCCGTAGCCCAAAGTCAACTGTAGCCTTGAGATACCTCAGCACATGCTTAGCTTGTGCGTAGTGCTCATGGGTAAGGCAACTTATGTGTTGTCTCAACTTCCTTACTACATGTGCGATGTCGTGTCTCGAGCCCGAGACCACGAACTGAAGTGCGCCCACTATCTCACGGTATGACATGTCACGGACGTCTTCCTTCTTGCTTACCGTTACCAACGATGTCCGTTCCGGTGTGGGTGCGCCATTGCAATGTTGCATGCCAAATCGCTTTAGAATTTCCATAATGTACGTTTCTTGACAGAAAAACACTAAGTGTATGTGCGTGTTGATAATCACCTCTACCCCAAGGAGGTATTCCACTGGGGTGAGGTAAAGCGATCGGAAAATATTGAGACTGAAGTGGACCACACATGGCCGTTGATTGGTGACGATAGA
>MIQA02024127.1:0-31291 GCA_001887855.2 Sclerospora graminicola
ATTTCTTCACATCGTGAATACCCGTTGTCCGCCACCTTTTCATCGTAACTGTGATCAGCCTTCTCCCACCCATCAACCGTCATATGTTGATGGGTGTTCCATCATCACTAATCAACGGCCATGTGTGGTCCACTTCGTTCTCAACATTTTCTGATCGCTTTACCACACTTCAAATATTCGAGGATTGCCTCCATATTGGCATCCGACTTTTCACTCTTTTCGTCTTCCATTTTAACCACGAAAAAAAACTTAAACGAGAAATGAGATTAAAAATAACCACTTATTCCACCACGAGAGGAAGAGATAAAATTCCAACGATCCACGAAAAACGAGAACGAGAACGAGAAAAATCAAACTTAAAAAACTTCGTATCTGGTATTTGTGCGTGATTTAGACTTGGGCTCATCAAATCTATAATTTGAAGCACATGATTGGTCGAATTTACCTAAATACAGTCACCGGATTGGCTATTATGGGAGGTCCGTTATACGGATAGACCCTAATAGGGGGTAATCAGAGCACCGGAGACCCTTTTTTAAGCTCTACACTCTCTGGGGGTCGATGCTGTTTAGAAAAAGCAACCGACCGACATCTTTCCAGCCAATCATGTCACGAATTTTTTCTCAATTGGAGTTACGCAGTTCGACAAAACCAACGTCATGGTCCAGTTCGCCAAGAAGCTGGCGGCAGCTCAGCGTCCGGAGTGGAAAGGGTGTGGCTAAACCAATGGAAGGCACAATTGGTCTCTTTTCTAACAATGTGCTCTGTATAATAGCCACTATCTGGAGTACAAGCAACTCAAGAAAAAGTTGCGCGAGGTGGTGGAAGCCCATCAGGATAAAACCCGTCAAGAGCAAGAAAACTTTAAGCATGCGCTTGACTCAGAAGTTGAGCGTGTAGTGCTTTTCTTTTTGACTAAGCAGGGAGATTTTGCCGCGACGCTGCAAGGGCTACGTACACAGCAGCTGGAGCTGGCAGCGGAAGACTTAGAGGCAATGCATTCCATTGCTGACAAGTATCGACAGGTCGGAGACAATCTGGTACAGTTACTGCACTTTGTGGAGCTAAATGCGACTGGAATACGGAAGATTTTAAAGAAACATGACAAGACACTGAAGGAGCACAAGATCATGGGCTCGTACTTGTTGTCGCGAACAGACTCGCAGGCGTCCCATCTGCAGCAATTGTACCACGATGAAGGTATTTCAGCCATTATAGCCAGTATTCGTTCGGCTTTGACCAAGCTGCGGAAACTGGAACTTCAGTTAGCAACAGATACGACTAGCACAACGATGACGCGAACGATTTCAGAAGATGAGCCAGTGCTTAGTCGAATTGGTCAGGCGCGTCGTAGACTGCATAAGTCCACGCAGTACGTTAAGACCGTGGCTGCGCGCTCGCTAATCTTCGACCCTGAATCTTCTGAAGATGAAGACGAGACGTACGACATGCTGAAGAGGCTGAAGCAAGCGTCTGAGCCATCGCGTTTCCTCAATATGCTCAATACGTTCCTCTACATGACCAACTACTACATTGTTGCTCCTTCGAGTAGCAAGTATGCTGCTGAATTGGGTGCTGAGGCTTCAATGAGTGGTGTCATTGTTGGTATGACACCAGTTGCCTCCCTTGCAAGTGCGGTGCTCTACAGTTGGTGGGCTAATCACTCGTACAAGAGCTCGCTAAGCTTCGCAACTCTGTGCCTGATCCTGGGTAATCTGCTTTACGGTCTTGCGCTCTCATACGATAGCGTAGCGATGGCTTTGACTGGTCGCATGCTGAATGGTTTTGGCGGTGCTCGCGCCATCAATCGCCGCTACATTGCAGACAATTACTCTCGTGAGGAGCGAACGCAGGCGTCCGCGTTGTTTGTAACCTCTAGTGCCCTCGGTATGGCAGCAGGCCCAGCTCTTGCGGCTGGACTTCACTATCTGCCTGAATACACTTTTGCTGGCATCGATTTCACGACAGAAACCTCGCCGGGCTGGATCATGTTTGTGTTGTGGACTATTTATCTCATAGCTCTTTTAATTTGGTTTGAGGAGCCCGACCGTTTGGAGAGAGAACGGTTCTTGGTTCATCGACGATCCATGATGGAGCGGGGAATGGGAAACTCGAGTATCTCAGCAGTCACGGCGAAAATGGAAGAAGCCTCGCCATTGATGCCACCAGTCTCCCCGGTAGCTGACAGCCCTTCGACACTGTGCTCTCTGATGCACAATGTGCCTGTCATTGCGTCACTTTTCATCTACATCATTCTCAAGTTGGTATTGGAGTGTCTGATCACCGCTAGCTCGACAATTGCCATGTATTACTTTAACTGGGGGCCCAGCTACAATGGTATGTATCTTGCTGCACTCGGGCTTTTGATGTTCCCGACCAATATGATTGTAGGCTGGATGAGTTTCCGCTACGAAGATCGGGAGATGATTATGCTGTCTGAAGTCGCCATGTTTGTTGGCGTGGGCATCATCGTAAATTACGGCTACTACTCTATCGCGCAATTTGTCGCAGGAGGCATCGTCATTTTTATCTCTACGAATGTACTGGAAGGCGTGAATATGTCGCTGTTGTCGAAGACGATCCCGAAATCTTTTGCTAAAGGTACTTTCAATTCCGGACTGCTGGCCACAGAGGCTGGTACTTTTGGCCGTGCTATTGGGGATGTCGCGATCACTGTGGCAGGTTTACCCGGTATCCAATATGTCCTTAACTGGACCTTCGTGCCTCTAATCGCCATCTCGCTTTTAACAATGCTTTACACGGGTCGTGTGTACCACAAACTTGTTACCGACGATTAATTCAGGAGTAGAATGGTTTAAACTGTGTTACGTTATTTCGTAGGCTACAAGTATATTTCTAACTTTTGAAATAGATCAGACCAAAGCTGCACTTGGTACAGACTGCGCTACACATGACATTTCGTTTTTATACTTTCTCAATTACTATCGCTGAAGCGCCACCTCCGCCATTACATACAGCTGCACAACCAAAGCGACCCCCCTCTTGGTGCAATACCGAGCACAGTGTGACAATGATTCGCGCCCCAGAGCAGCCGAGAGGATGTCCAATAGCAACAGCACCTTACCACAAAAATGATAAAGTCATATTGGTACATTATTGTCATCATTAAGGCCACAGTACCTCCATATACGTTTACCGCGGCCGCGTCAAGCTTCAGGAGCTTGGTGTTCGCACATGCGACGACCGAAAACGCTTCATTTATCTCGAAGTAATCAATAGAGTCTTGGGTAAGATGAGCGTTAGCAAGCGCTTTTGGGATAGCTAAGGCAGGGGACGTAGTAAATGATCGTGACTCCTGCTCAGCATCACCAAATCCTCTCACTACTGCCTGAATGCTTGCCTCAAGTCCCAACGCAATGGCTTTCTCCCGGCTCATGAGTACTAGTGCGGCAGCGCCGTCACTAATTGGTGATGCATTGCCAGCTGTTACCGTTGGTCCAAAGTCCTCACTCGGCTTGAAACATGGCTGCAACTTGTTCAGCGTCGCTAAATCGGCTGCTCTCTCCATTACTTCTTCATCTACTGTGACTATCTGCGGTGCAGCTCCACATTTCGCTGAAAGAACCTTAACTTCGACCACTTCACGCTGAAACTTTCCTGTTTTCGTTGCCTCCCGCGCCCGGCGATAGCTCTCTGCTGCGTAAGCATCTTGATCTGATCTTGGAATACCGTACTTACGAGCACACTCCTCTGCAATGTTTCCCATGGGAATACTCTCAAAAGCGTCAAAGAGGCCATCCTGTTCATCATTGAAACATCATGTTAATATCTTCAACCAATACAATTAACGTCACCTACAGTCTGCAAAGCATCCGAAAATATAATATTTCCATATTTTACGCCGCTACGAGCTTTCTGGGACAAATGTGGCGCTTGACTCATACTTTCCATGCCACCCACCACGACGATATTCCTCAATCCCAGCATTATGGACTGAGCTCCTAACATTACCGCTAATATAGCAGGATGTTTGCGCACGTATTTCTTTAAACGCAATTTTGCACGTACCTTTCATTCCCGAGGCACACACTTTGTTAACGGAGGAGCAGACGACATGAGGCGGAAGACCTGCGCTCACTGCTGCTTGTTTAGCCGGTGCCTGACCCGCACCTGCAGAAATGACATGGCCCAGAATGACTTCTTCTACGTCTTGTGGCTTCACACCTGCACGCTTCACAGCCGCTGATGATACCCATATATATTTTATGAAGTTTAGTCGCTTAATATCTGCTCATCATCGCGGTTGGTACCTTTAATGGCGATACCAGCAAGGTCCGAAGCTTTTAAGGTCGACAATTGGCCTTGTAATGAGCCGCACGGCGTACGAGCGACGCCAACAATGCAGACGTCACGGCTGGAGATGGAGGCGACGCCATTGACGCGAGGTTTCTTGGCGGAAGGCGGGGAGCTCATTGATTTGAGCATGTAAACCATAAATAAACTTCAACTTGGTTGATACTTACTTTGATTGGCTAGGGTTGTTTTTGTGTTTGAATGTACCGGTAGTCTATTTAGAATTAACTATGGGAGACATTATCCCCACCGGGGTTTTTATTATCCCCACCGGAGTTTTTATTATCCTCGGGATAATAAAGATTACAAATAGTGTGGACCACAAAATATTATTTGTCCGTGCTATGTGAATCATTCTATCAGCTTCTATGCGGTGATGCAAAACATAAGGCTGCTTATTAGACCCCCTGCATTGATTGACTCTTCCCCAAGTACTAGTGAAGCTGCTACACATATGATACTGTAGGAAAAGTGGTCTTGGCGTAAAGTAGCAGGCACCAGCAATGTAGCGCCCGGTGCCTGCAATCCGGTCAGAAATTACTGGCGACCCTGTTTTTCTACTTAGTGCTTAAGTCAGTAGGTAGAGGCGCTCCGCACCGCACTACCACCAGAAGTCAGTCGCTTGTGTTGTTGTGAGTAAAAGATGTAATAAATGTATTATTAAGTTATTAAGTGCTAAATCGTACTTTGTAACCTAAAATTTATATGCAGTGGTCCACGCTGTTTTGTTAACTTGGAATTTCATTTTCATCGAAAATCAACTCGTAATTCCAACACTCCTTCCAAAACTCCGGGACCTCCATGCAACCACATGCAATTTTCCACATCACCACAGGTAAGTAACTTCACTCCATACCATCCAGCTTAGTGATACCAACTAGTTCCATCCACAACCGATAAGAATCAATAAAGAAAAACTTAAATCAATCCAATCTGGTTTCGTAACTCTCCAATCCTCGCAGCGCTCAATGTTTTTGTCAGAAAATCAGCCACCATATCAGCACTCGAAACGTGCTCAGGTCTCATCCTGCCCTTCCTCGTGTAATCCTTCACGAACTTTAGCTTCACGTCGACGTGTTTCGTGCTCGCGGCACTCGCTTCACTTAACAATTGCTTGATTGCAGCCTGATTGTCTATCTTTAAGACAATCGGCGCCCGTGAATTTATTCCAATCTCGCCAAGCAATTCCCTTATTCCTAGCGCTTGTTTTCCACCGACAGCGGCAGCCACGAATTCTGCCTCGGCTGTCGAGAGCGCAACTGCACCTTGTTTCTTGCAGCTCCATCCTGCCACAATACCATTCACGTAAATTACGCTTGCGCTGATGCTCTTGCGGTCGGCCTTGTCAGCCGCAAAATCCGCGTCACTGTAGCTAACTATGCGCACAGGCATAGCTTCGCCATCATCATGTTTCAAATGTAACTTGAGAGTCTTTGTACCCTTGAGGTACCTCGCGACTCGTTTTGCCATCTTGAAATCGAAAAAGGTCGGTGCATGGGTCCTTCGGGTCACCTTATGCACCGCAAATGCAATATCCGGACGCGAGCACCGTGAGATCCACAGTAGACTGCCGACCAACGATTGAAAATCCCTAATCGTGGGGGTTTTTCCATCCTTGATCGCCGTCAAACGTGAGTCCGAACTTTCAGGAGCTTCTTCTTCCATGATCGGGGTCCTCACGATGTTCGCGTCCTTTAATCCATGTTTTTCCAACATTTCATTATTCGTTATCTCTTGGTCAATCCAATAACCGCTCTCCGGATCTCCTCCGATCCGCATACCCAAAAAATTTTCGACCTTTCCAAGGTCTTTCAATTCCAAAACCGCCATTTCCGCCAAGAAATTTTCAACCAAACTTTCATTAGTGGCGGTCACTAGTAGGTCGTCAACATAGACTCCCACTAGGACCGAACCACTGTCGTCATTTCGAACAAAAATGCAAGTGTCAGTGAGACACTGCATAAACTTTAGTTTCACCAGGGTGTCTCTTAGCAATTCGTACCAGAGACGCCCTGCCTGTTTCAATCCGTAAAGGTTCCTTTCCAACTTCAATACCACGTCGTTTTCGGTCTTCGCACCTAACTCCTCGAGTTTCTCCTTCGATACTTCCATGCCCTTGGGCACCTTTAAATGTATCTCGTAATTTTCTTCGGTCGACGCTTTCGGATAGACACTGGGCACATCACCGTGCCGTGCAGGCACCTTCCAGATGATTGCCATAACCAAAATCATCTTAACATTATTTAGATCCAGTACAGTCGAGAACGTAAAGAAATAATCTTCGCCAAAAATTTGGCGATCGCCCCGGGCTACGAGCCGAGCCTTTCGGCGCTCAACAGTCCCGTCGGCCTTTAATTTTGTCTTATATACCCACTTTGTGGGCAGGGGCTTCTTTTCATCTCTTTTTCGTACAACTTTCCAGGTTCCTAGCTCCTCCAAAGACCGTAACTCTGCATCTTCCGCTTCTTTCCACTCACGAGATAACTTGCCCTTGTGGGCCTCGAAATAGTTCGTAGGGTCGGGTTCAGATGCCGCTGCACGACTTTCGTCTGCACCCGACTCTACAGCCGCAAATGCACATAAAAGATTGCTTCCATGGTCACTTGTAACAGCCGGGGTCACTTCACCCGGTTCCTGTTCTGCCGAGGCACCTTCGGTATCGTTTGATTCCGAGGTGCCTACCCGGTCCCGGGACTTTCCCTTTGCTTTTCCTTTCTGCCTCGGTTTTTGGAGCGCTGCTGCCTTCGGTGCGCCTTTACCTTACGTCCCGATTTCCGCACCTCAGCTTGTTTTCGCTCCTTGGTACGCCCGGTCGACCCGTCTTCTTTAGTCTCTGCGATTTTCGGGCGCGTTTCACATACGGGTGCCCCTTCCTCGGGGTCGCCCAATAGCTTTGCAATTTGCTGGTTTGCAGCGTCACTCAGGGTTTCAATCTGGGTGACGTGTCTTGTGGTCGTTACGACCCGATCCTTCAGTAGCAAAACCTTGTACCCCTTCGTTTCGTCGCTTTTTCCCAGAATCAAGCCCCTTTCGGCGTGTTTCGCAAGCGACTTCGACCGCGGATCCCTGTACACCATGCACGGGGATCCAAAAACCGCGATATCTCCAATATTTGTTGGTTTTTTCGTAAGAACTTGGATCGGGGGTGCCCTCCCGGATTTGCTCTGGTCGGACTGCGGTTGAGTATGTACGTGGCATACTCCGCCGCCTCCGTCCAGAAAACTAAGGGCACACCCGACCCAAAGATCATGCACCGGACCATGTTAAAAATGGTCCGGTTCATCCGTTCGGCCTTGCCGTTTGACGCCGGTGTGCCTGCCTCGGTGACTTGACGCCGCACACCCGTCTGCTTGCAGAACAAATCAACCGTGCGATATTCTCCTCCGCCGTCAGTGCGCAGGACGTGGATGCGGCAGTCGAATTCTCGTTCAAACCAACACAAGAAGTGTTCAAACATTTTTGCGGCACAATCTTTCGTTCGTGCTGCAAAAACCCGCACGTAAATACTGTAGTGATCCACAAACACTACGAGGAATCTGTTTCCACGCCGATCGCGTGGGGTTATTGGGCCTTTCAAATCACTGCATATCACCCCACCCACGCGATCGATCGGTGAGTGCCTTCCGGAATCTTGTTTTGGTTGTTTAGTTTTGTATCCCTTGACCTCTGCACAGGTCAGGCAATTAGGACGTGAGTGGTCCGTAATTCTAATGCCTGACCTCGGGTCTCGGGCCAATTTTTCAACTGCGTCGTAAGAAATATGCCCGAGCCGTGCATGGAAGTGATGTAGGGTGCCTTCTTGCACTTCGTCTCCTACATCACTTTGGGCTACGTTCATAACCATGTTTGTAAACGTTTTACTGCAATTTAATGGTTTGTCTGCACGCAGATGAGCCACAAAAACAGAACCATAAACTTCAATATCAAACAAAACTTGGTTTCGAAAAACTAACTCCATTCTTTTTCCGTTATCTCTTAAGATGCAGCCTTTCTTTCGTAAGCAACCCAAAGATATGAGATTTTTCGCCAGTTTCGGCGCAAAGTAAACCTCAGTAAGCGTAATCTTGACGCTTCTTGTAGTAGCATCACTTGCGCGCAGTGTGACTTGTCCAACTTTAGTCACTTGTAGCGACCCACCGTCTGGAAGGGTTAATGCGTCTTCCTGACCGCATTCACGCGCATCCTCCAGAAGACTTTCGTCTGAAACTAGGTGGCGACTCGCCCCACTGTCCACAATCCACAAATCATCACCGAAAACTGCTTTTTCGGCATCTTCTTCCGCGCTTTCGCTCGTAGACAGCACAAAACGTCTTTTGTTATCCTTGGGGCCCTGCCGCCCGCGTCTTTCGTTCCTGTGATGGCCCTTCTTGGGCTCTTGTTGCGGGCAATTTCGTTTTATGTGCCCTTCGAGCCCACAACCATAACAGACACGTTTGCCACCCTGCTCATTTATCGAGTTTACCGCGGGTCGTCCAAAACCCGGTCGCTTAAGCTTGTAAGCGTCATCGACCAGTTCTTGCACCCAGGATATCAATTCCTGGGCGTGCTGCAGGTGGTCTTGTCTTTGCGGATTGTACCGCACCATCAACGCAATTTTCAACCTTGGGGCCGCAAACTTAACAATATTTTCCACAATTAAGCGTTCGTTCGAATCACTTTCACGGGCCAACGCAACCAGGTACAGGAAATGCTCTGTCCAGGACCTTTTTGGGTCCTTTTCGGCCGCGAAAAGCTGTGCTGCCTGATAGTGCGAGATGTTCACTTTGAACGCACTTAGCATTTGCTCCAGCACGAAAATAAGATTCGGCGACGCTTGCCACCAGGTACCAATGTTAGCCTGGAAATACTTGAGAGCAACACCTTCCAGGTGCTCTCCCAACTTGTTGACTTTTAAACGGTCGTTCCATGTGAAACCGGAGGCAATTTCGGCTATCTCCAGGGCTTCGATAAAGAGATACGCCCACTGCTTGAACCCCGACCCTAGGCCTGGGTAAATTTCAATTCCAGAGAAATTCTGGCAGCTTAACCTTGGGATTTTAACCCCGTTCGTGGTTGCCACCGGGTTGCCACCTAAATTTACGGGCATACCCACGCCTGCTGCCATTCCCGGCACTCCTGCCCCGGCTGCCATTCCCGGCACGTTTATTCCCGGCGCCTGCATCGGTGGTGAGGCCTCTTCACCGCCCCTTATGCCACCCCCGCGCCCAATACCTTCTTCACCACCGAGGTCGTTCAGGGTCATTTTCATCCCGAACGGCCCGTGGTTCTTCAGGGTGTCCCTAAAAGCACTCGCGTATTCAGAGCCCTTGTTGGACCCTGGCGACGTGCTGGGAGCCGAACCCTGTGACCGCGCCTCTTCTACTGCCTCGAGGCGCCGGTCCATACGCTTTAGGTACTCCAAAATCACATCCATATTCGTATCGGCCTTTTCGGCCTTGTCTTCATCCATCTTTTAGAATCAAACACTGAGAAACTTAAAATCAGCAAAAAAATCTGCTCGTAGTCGTAATACCAGAACCAATCCACACGAGAAAACCAAGATAGTCTCCAGTAATCGAAACAAAACCGTAAAAAATTGAGACGAGATAGAAACTCCACAAACAATTCACTTTCAGTAGTTTCAAAATGCGGTCAGAGCCCGTGGTTCCTTGGGCTCATAACCTGTAGGAAAAGTAGTCTTAGCGTAAAGTAGCAGGCACCAGCAATGTAGCGCCCGGTGCCTGCAATCCGGTCAGAAATTACTGGCGACCCTGTTTTTCTACTTAGCGTTTAGGTCAGTTGGTAGAGGCGCTCCGCACCGCACTACCACCAGAAGTCAGTCGCTTGTGTTGTTGTGAGTAAAAGATGTAATAAATGTATTATTAAGTTATTAAGTGCTAAATCGTACTTTGTAACCTAAAATTTATATGCAGTGGTCCACGCTGTTTTGTTAACTTGGAATTTCATTTTCATCGAAAATCAACTCGTAATTCCAACAGATACATGCTCGTCAAATTTCTGTCTTTGTTTAACGGCTTCTTTTCTACCCTTTCAGAATTCGTCGTTACCTACTGATGAGAAGATGGTAGATACATTCTTCTTTAAAGGCTTCACGATGGTAATAATAATAAAAACTCCGGTGGGGATAATAAAAACTCCGGTGGGAATAATGTCTCCCTTAACTATAAGCGACTAAACTTCATAAATCTATATGGGTATCATCAGCGGCTGTGAAGCGTGCAGGTGTGAAGCCACAAGACGTAGAAGAAGTCATTCTGGGCCATGTCATTTCTGCAGGTGCGGGTCAGGCACCGGCTAAACAAGCAGCAGTGAGCGCAGGTCTTCCGCCTCATGTCGTCTGCTCCTCCGTTAACAAAGTGTGTGCCTCGGGAATGAAAGGTACGTGCAAAATTGCGTTTAAAGAAATACGTGCGCAAACATCCTGCTATATTAGCGGTAATGTTAGGAGCTCAGTCCATAATGCTGGGATTGAGGAATATCGTCGTGGTGGGTGGCATGGAAAGTATGAGTCAAGCGCCACATTTGTCCCAGAAAGCTCGTAGCGGCGTAAAATATGGAAATATTATATTTGTAGTAGTAAAATGTAGTCCAATTAGTCTTAACTATTAGCTACTATGTACATATGAAACCTAGAATGTAATATAGGCTCAGAACGTATGGAATCTATGACTTGTACTCTCTGGGTATTACTTGGTCGGGAAACTTGTAATGGTCTCGAAAACGGCGATAACCACTTGGTTGGAGATGGATATGTTAATGGAGTTGGCGATGGAGATGGTTGTGGTGCTGGCTGATAGTGAAATAAGCACTCTAAACTTAACTGAAGTCGGATCCCATCTTCTCTTGTATCTCTGTTGACCTTCTCGAACTCGGCCACCGTAGCTATCTGCGCCCGTCCTTGCTCCTAAATGAATTGTAAGTGTTCGTGCTCGTCCTTAACAATTCCTTGAAACACAACTTGATTTCGTAGTTGCCATAGCCAAGTCATAAAAATTCCACATAGACCCTTCCAAATTCTGTCGTAAGACTCCAGAAAGGCATCATCGGATCGTCCATGTCGGTGCATCATCGCCTGAGTAAGCAGTAAACCTAATGGCGGTGCTGTCTTGTAGATGATATTATCTTGATACTGGTTCACCTCTTGAGCCGTAACCTCCACTCCTAACCAATGCTGTAGGAGCCTGCGCGAGACTGCTCTTGTTCGCCGACAATCCCACATTATATGGAATATGTCGGATTTCTGTCCTTTACACTGAGAGTCCAACAAACACCTTCTTTCATACTTGTGTCGCGGAATAAATGTGTTTAATTGCATTGAAATCATACGAAACATAATCCACACTTGGTAGTCAGTTAGTAAATTGTCATGAGACCATACCTGGTTCGGTTCGATGTCTTGTACCCTCTGCCACCAGGCAAATTTCTTCACATTTCCGTTTCCATTTAGACATGAGTACCTCTAGCCCAGTCGCTACGCCACGGTGATAGAGCTTGCGAAACCGTTTCCGCAGAAATCCTGGTATCTTGTAGGTCGGAATAGACTCGTCTATTTCCCATCCAATGTAATGTAACTTCGGATGAGCGCGAAAAACCACTGTTCGATCAGAACTCTCGGTCTCCAATTCTTGTCCCAAACAATTATGGGCATCAATACTCCAGTAGATACCGTTCAGTTGTTGTTTCACTTCCGCCCATTTAGCTCCATCTGGACTCACACCCTTAAGTCGTCCCGACTCCACTACCTGCCAATCAAATTCCTGTAAAGGATTAGCGCCTCTGCACATTGTAATTGGCGGCGGATCGCCAATAAACTCGCCAATCTCCACTCGTGGGGACGCTAACACTATTGCACTCATCCACCTGCTAATTTTGGCCCTAGTGTGGGAATCTGGTCCAATGCTTAAAACCTGCCATGTAAAAGTAGAGGAAGTTAGTCGTTGTATCCTTAAATCTCTTATTGTCACCCTCGGGATCCGATCGTATTTTCTCGCCGTCAATACAGGGGCCCTAACTTCTGGAATCCACGGATTGTCCACCCTCGTGTACGTTCCCCAAAACGAAATGAAATGAGTTGGCAGTATTCCATGAAAGTCACAGTGTTCCAGGTCGATCTCGATGGTAAAACGTTCCCCTTGATGTAACGTGTGAGCCTTCTGTTGCAAATTCACCTCTATGAGGCCTAACACTCGCGGCAGATACTGTCTCGTGTATGTTTCCAATGCCGACATCTGCTTGGGGTCCGGTCCTAGCCATTCACAAACTTCTCTTGCCACATTGACTCCCCGCTTTTGGTGAGCCCTACCTACCGCCTTACAAAGTGAATATCCTCTGATTGGTGTGAAAAGTATTCTGGCGTGGTCGCGTTGGGCTGGCTGCAATAAATCGATCCAGGCCCTTTGATAACAATCTGGAGCCGCTATCAACCACTGGCTCGATATCTTGAGTCGTTGAACTCTTATTTCTACCGGAATCGAAATGAGGCCGATCCCTCCTGCTCCTTTCGGTGTAAACAGCAAATATGGCGTTACCTTATGGCGGCATGATTCGGTACTCGTCGTGCTGCCCCAGATGAAACTCTTTTGTAGTTGTAGAAGTCTATGTAACCCTGCTTCAGTTGGTTCGAACATCTTCGCCGTAAATAATATAGCAGGTAGTGCGATCGCATTGAAAAGTTGTACACGTTCTGCTACTGCGGTACTACACTTGGCCGCCGTTGCTAAGCGCCGTTGGACGCTCCGGATTCTCAGTGCCCAATTCTTCTCTCTCAAATCTGTCCAACCGAACTGATACCCCAGGTATCTTACTAATTCACCTACCGGTAATACTGGTATCGTGTACCATGTCTTGGGTACTTGAGTTGCTTGTAGGAAAAGGAACTGACTTTTTGCCGGCTGAATTTTTAGGCCTGCTAATTGTCCAAAACGTTTCGCCACCTGTAACGCTTGTATAACTTGTGATGCTTTCCGTACAAAAACCGTGGAGTCATCCACAAAAGCTGAAAACTGATGTTCTACTGCCGTGTCTAATTTGAATGGTTGTACCCCTTGTAATTCCGGAGCTTGTGAAATGGCCAATCCTAGCAGCTCCACTGCCAATATGAAGAGTAATGGTGCTAGTAGGCATCCTTGACGGATGCCGGACCTAACCATAATTGGACGAGAGAACAGATTATTTACGTAAAACTCTGCTGTTGTCTCCACATGTAATCTCGTCATTAACGCAATAAATTGATCCGAAAATCCAAATAACGAAAGTACCGTGAATAAATACTGCCTATCCACTGTGTCATAGGCCTTGCTAAAATCCAGAAATAAAATGCCCGCACTGTCATTTACTTCCTCTGTCCAGAAATATAAGGCCGCGCCTACAGTTAAGCGTGTCCAGGATTATAAGGCCGAATTGGTTTTAAGTACGATTTCATATATAAATTCAAAGATACTTCGCTAAGGTCCGATTTTTGGCTCAATTAAAAAGGCAACTAAGTGCGATGGTTTGCGCGAGCGGCGCGACGAATTCCGCATCAACGCATAATTTTTGGTCACTGCGACCACGACGACCGCTCGCGCAATCGTTAATTGTACCTACATTCATCTTGACGCGGGCTCATGCCCAAAAACGACGTATCTAGCGCTGAGAAAGTTAAATATTAGAGTAAGATCCTTGGTCACACCGTTAGACAGCAGAAATATTACGCATTCTTAGAACATATAAGCGAGTACCTTCTTGCTCTAGGCCGCTGCCAAGTTTTTGTAGTACTTGCGGTGTTTCGGATTCGTCTGCGTCATTTTGAGAGCGCGGACCCCATGGAGTGTCCCACTTTAATAGCCATATCTCGAAAACCGCTGTGCCGTTTTAAATAAAACAAACCCTCCTCCAATCAGCATGGACTAGCAATTCAAAACACCCAATCAGCTAGCCTCAGATAACCCCTCCCTGCTTAAAAATGAATTTTAGCAAAAAAACGGCCTTATATTTCTGGACAGAGGAAGTATATCATTCGTATGTGAGTTTTCATAGGTCGCCAGGATTGCTTTCATCATGATAACTGCTTTATCCATTTTTCTGCCAGCTACAAACCCTTGCTGAGTCTCTCCAATAACTGTCCCAAAAACCGTTAAGTCTTCGCGCTAAAATTTTTGCAAATATCTTATATCCGGTTGTGAGAAGCGATATCGGCCTATAGTCAAGTGCGTCATTCGAATCTCCCTTTTTTTTGTAATTGTATGACTAGGGCTTTCATGAAAGAATTTGGCGGACTTGCTCCGCGTAAGATATCATTAAACACCAATAGTAACGGATCCAATAAAAGAGACGAGAAATCCTTGAAAAAATCATTTCCCAATCCATCTAGTCCGGCCGCCTTTCGTCTTTCCAAAGTTTTAATCGCCAAGTATATCTCATCCTCTTGAATATCTCTCATCAAATCATTGTTTTGTTGTACTGTGACCTTCCTCGTCGCTGAAATTGTAATGAATTTTTGAATACTGTCCTTAAGCAAGCTTATCGGTTCCTCCCTGTGACTGCATCCTAGAATTGATCTCCAAGTTAGGGCAAATTTGTCTGGGATGGAGTCATCTCTCGTGAAGTGCAGTCCAGCTCCTCTTGAAATGTCCGACACCGTCTGGTCTCGCTCCCATACTGCTGTCCTCTTGAATAGCCATCTAACATCGTCCAGTGTTCGGTGCAAACGTATCCCTTTTCGAAATCTTCTTTCTTGTGTCAACGAGTTTGATATTCCGGCAATTAGCTGTGTTCTGGACCTGACGTTATCATAAACCAACTTGTTCAGTTGGTGAACTCTCCGCTTTCGCCTCCTCGCTGTTCGCCGTTTCGTCAAGAATAAGAGATCGTGTATATTTGCCACACATGTATCCCATTCCGACGCTGCTCCAACCCGGCCTAAATACTTCGTCAGAGGGGATAAGAATGCAGGATTATACATTGCATCTCCCGAACCCATAAATGGGTATACCGAAACACGATGTTTTCCAATCATCCGCGGGGTTGCTGGATCTTTCAAATATAATGTCACTTGGTTGTGATCAGAATAGACCCGTGGAAGAGATACCTCCACCCGTGAGACCCACGACATCCATTGCTCCGATACGTAAAATCTGTCAATTCTACTGGCTTGGCCGCCTCTCCAAAATGTGAAGTGGTCAATCGGGTCTAACTGCACATCCTCTAGGGCCGAGCCCAGTAACATTCTTGCATCTTCTAACCGTCTGTCCTGAACAAATCTTTGTAAGCCCAAACTTTCTGGGCGTAGTGATCTTGTTCCTCCCAATCGATCAATAACCGGCACATCTACGCAATTAAAATCCCCCCTATAATCAATTTCAGCGGTTATTTAGAGATAATATCACATAGGTCCGAGTAAAATTGTTCTTGTAGTTTTGCATCTCCGGATGGTCCATACACATTACCCTTTCCACACGATCGCAATAAAACGGTTTGACCATCTGTGTTGCATCCACGGTCGAACATCCTCAGCAATATCTGGTCGAACTAGAATAGCAACTCCACCCTGTTTTAGTGGAAACCTGCTCCATTACGATAATTCAGTAGTTGTCGGTAAATGTGATTTGCCCCAAAGTTGAGACCACAGATTGGCTGCATATTCATATTCCTGTTGGGACGCCACATGTGTCTCCTGTATTAGGGTAAAATTTGCCTGAGAATCCTTCGATCCCGACCTCCAAGCCTCCATCCAGTCTCGAATGGACTCCTTCTTAAAGCCCCTCACATTTTGAGTTATTATGTGAGAGTTTGCTATCTCTTCCTTTCCATCACTTCCCTGTCTTCCGATCGATATTCCAAGTCCTGAAGGGTCTTCCACTTGACATATGTATCTGATTGGTCAAGGTGAAAGTACCCATGATTTAGCAGATTCACCGTTGTGGTGCCCTTAGTACTGGGCACCCAGCTGGGAAGCTTCAGACGTAAGAATAATACCATCTGTCTGTTTGGCACATGGAAGCACTGCTGATTGCACGTACAGAGTAATGTCCTTCCACGCATAATCGATCCCAGTTTCTACTGCTCGTACTTTGTCTAAGTATTCCGGTATTAGAGTACTTGTCTTGAAATGTCTTTGGAGCATTGTCACGATCGAGTCCACCGGATGATAGTCTTCACTCAATAGAGCTGCTAATTTCTCGGCGAAAAGGTGAGCGCAAAGCAAATTTCTGGATAATGTTAACATCTGCTTCGGGGCTAGTAATTTAACCAATAGGTTCCCTCCATATTTGGCCTTCCGCAGTCGGGTCCACTCCTGGAAACTTGTCATGATTGCGACCCTGGCCGCTGGTGTTGCAACTTGATTGTACCGACTTTTCCAGACTTCAAACCATCTTGCCGGGATCTCATTCATTCCATGTGTTTTACCTAGTGTCACCATTTGCATCCAGCACTGCTCGCGCCATAATTTCGTCAATTCCACCAAAACAGACTGATCTATGCTCTCTAAAATGTGATAAGTCCCGGGTACATCTTTGAGTAAATGTAAAATTCTGTTGGATTCATGTTGGGCTGCTTTATCCAGATTGTTTTCCGCGAATTCGCTTTCGGGAAAATAATTCCAGTATTCCTTTCACATGCTGATTGAATGTTATCCCACATCTTCTGACAATCTTCCAGCGTTCTATCGTCACTGTCCAGTTCTTCGTCACTGTCCTTAAAGTCATCAACTAGTTCCCGTTTAATACAGTGTTCCGGTTCTTGTTCCGGTTCACTGCCCTGTAATTGCCTTCTGCATACTCTTTTATTACTGTAGTCATCTGGCCCCTCATTTGTGTCCGTCACTTCTTGACTCAGCGACGCGTCCGTTGGCATATATTCTGAGCTGGAAGAAAGATTTTCCACCAATAGGGGGGGGAATCATTGAGGTTCAACCAGACTTTAGTTACCAACTGGTGTAAAACAGGTTCCGCAATACAATAACGTTGCATAAAGGCATCTTTCGTTCGTTCATCTGTGAAATCTGCTTTCAGAAGCTGCTCTTGTTCTGGTAGTGATAACCTGGGTACTGTTTCGGTCAAAAAATGTAACACTTCACACATTCGTGCATCCCGTGTTGCAAGTATTTGAGAAATCTCACATTTGAGATCATGATGGATGGTTGGTCCATCTAGTCGTTCAAAAATATCTTCAATGTCGCCGTCCCATCCATCAGGATCCCAAGGTGAATGATTTCCATATTGAGCTTGTTGCGACCCCGGCTTCTCGCCCGTCTCTTCTTCTACCTCAGTACTGACGCTGTTTCTCTTGCCTGAGTTGATCATCAATGGCGTTGGAGTCGAGTGTTGACTTTCCTCCTCTCTCTTATCTTCTCGCCGTTCATTAGTGTCACCCACTTTCACGTCTTCGAAGTCATCACCCTCACTACTAACCACTTCCATTATTTCATCTTCAATATATGCTTTAGCCCTTCGCCCCCATAACAGTGCTGAGTAATGTTGTCCTCTAAAGTGTAACACTAGGGGTAGTAGCTTTTCGTCTTGTTTTGCTGCGGCTTGGCTGCAGTGTTCCGACACTTTTTCAATGGAAGCGTCAAGTGTTATTGGGTACTCCCCACTCATGGCATAGCTTCTTGAGTTAACCTTGCGAATTTCCGGCGTAAATAATAAAACTCCAGGCGGTCCTGTCGCCTGAGAACTAATTACATATATGTCCTTTTGTAAGAGCGTACTGATACTTGCTAACGTATCGTTGCTCCCCCATGCCGTCATCGGGACCCCATCCGAAAGCTGTGACCCACTCTGAACGAATTTCTTAAGGTATAACTGGAATGCCTTCTTTGATTCCGTCGCCGAGATTCTTGGGTATCCCCTTCCTAAACCGAGAAGTGTCTGCTTCCTGATTCCTGGAGGGTATTTGATATCAAAATCCATCAGAGCTCTTACCAAACTACCTTCCTTGATATGCGTTGCCAATTGTTCCAAAATGCTTGTTAAATTTCCACTCAGCACGGATGAAGTCAACGCCTGACAGACCGCGTAAAGCTGGCAATTGCCAGTTGCGGGGGTCTGTACCGCTCGCAGTGATATAGTTGCTAAGAGTTCTGTCATCGATTTGGTAGTATCAGGACTTGGTCGCTTTAACTGCTCCAACAAAGTAAGGTCCATATCCCCTTCCAAATCCTGAACTTCCTCAATAAGCTGTTGTATTGATTTTTTTAACTTGCCTTCCACCATTAAAAGGCGGTCTTTTTCTTCTGTACAATTTCTTCCGGTTCATTCTTTTTGATCCGTCCTGACTTCATTCGTGATGGTTTTCTCACTTGGTCTGCGTCTTGCGACACTCCTCCCATACTTGACTCCTTCCCATTCTTGGCTACCACTTCTGTCGAAGGAGCCTTCCTCATAATAGTGTGACTTTCCGGTTTCTTCTTGTTCGTTACCGTAATCCACGACGTGGCATCTTTTTCGCGCTCTATTCCAGCTAAGTCCTGAGTACCAGTCGTAGCCTTCCGTAAATCTTCCTGATCTAATTCCTTGGGGCTGGGTTGTATGCCCTGCTCACTTTCAGAACTGACATCCTTGTGTACAGTTGTAGAGTGTTCTCTGGTGTCCTTTTTTTCGTTATCTTGACTAATTCGATTGATTTCCACTTGTTCCTTCATTTCCTCCATGCTACGAAAGGTAGCCGCCGGCAGTTTTAATTTCGCTAGTGCTGCCGGTGTGAAGTAAGGTCCATATCCCCTTCCAAATCCTGAATTTCCTCAATAAGCTGTTGTATTGATTTTTTTAACTTGCCTTCCACCATTAAAAGGCGGTCTTTTTCTTCTGTACAATTTCTTCCGGTTCATTCTTTTTGATCCGTCCTGACTTCATTCGTGATGGTTTTCTCACTTGGTCTGCGTCTTGCGACACTCCTCCCATACTTGACTCCTTCCCATTCTTGGCTACCACTTCTGTCGAAGGAGCCTTCCTCATAATAGTGTGACTTTCCGGTTTCTTCTTGTTCGTTACCGTAATCCACGACGTGGCATCTTTTTCGCGCTCTATTCCAGCTAAGTCCTGAGTACCAGTCGTAGCCTTCCGTAAATCTTCCTGATCTAATTCCTTGGGGCTGGGTTGTATGCCCTGCTCACTTTCAGAACTGACATCCTTGTGTACAGTTGTAGAGTGTTCTCTGGTGTCCTTTTTTTCGTTATCTTGACTAATTCGATTGGTTTCCACTTGTTCCTTCATTTCCTCCATGCTACGAAAGGTAGCCGCCGGCAGTTTTAATTTCGCTAGTGCTGCCGGTGTGACTTGAATACAGTTAGTTTTAATTAGGTCATCCAATGGAGTCAGACATTTCCGCATTGGATGACCCACCTCTCCACATCGCAGACACTGTTTACGCCCTTTCATTGTCGGGTGTACAATTACAATCATCATGTTGCACCATAAAATTCTTTTGACACCTTCCAAAGCCGGTGGACAAGTATCAGCCGCCACAGTTAACTCCCATAGAGTGGACGTTTCCGAAAACGGACCACTCTGATCCAAGTTATCTAACTGAAACTCCACACCCAATAAAGAACGTAAAAATCCCGTCAATTTCAACAAGTCGACCGCCCTCATTACATTCTTAGAAATGCACGAATAAAATCCTTGTTGCCCAAAACCTTCTCCATTCTCATCGACTTGTTTATCCCAAGCAGTCTTCCCCTTTGGTCGGCGTTCTTGATGAAGATTCTGTAAAATATGATCATAGCGATGGAAGGGAACTTTCACCCCAACAAAGGTTTTGCCATTTCCCTAGAGAAAAATGGAAGTACAGCATATGGCTACTGCCATTGTAACTGATATTCTTCACTTGTGCAACCATTTTCCAAAGCTCTGGGCTTCCAGCACCTCGTGTGGTCGCCGCTGTCGCTATACTCTCTTGGATGCTCCTCGTACTGAGAAATGCCTCTTCTCCACGTAAATTCATTGTCAAGCAGCCTTCTACCTGTGCTCTGATCGTATGCACAAGGCGTACTTGATCGTCCAGTTTCATAATTCGCTTGATAAACTGCGGTAATCGCCGTGCCACTATATGACCCTCCACCAGACCCTGTACAATCCTCCACTCGTCCACCGTACCCGGTCTAATCTTCAATGGTGCAAATTTATCATATTCCTTTTCACAGATCGCCCGCAACTGTAAAATTTGTTCCGGCGGGAATATGTCTGTTTTGAAGAGGAACGTCTTCTGATTTGTTTTGGGCTGACCATTACTGTGTTTTGGACCCACCACTTTGGAAACCCATCCTTGGAGAGGTTGGGGCTGGTTATCTGTTGTTTTCACCTTTTCCTGACCAATTAACTTCCACAGTAATGTCTCCAACGCTTGATTTGAACGCTGAGCGACTATCGACATCGAGATCACTTGCTGACGCCAAACCTTCCAATCGTCTTTGTTTTTGACTACTAATAGTTCAAACAGGTCAATAAGTCTTTCCACTTCTTGAGTCTTCAACTTTGGTGGTCTTTGTGCCGCTTCCGAAAGCCGTGACATTGGTCCTTTGGCCTTTACAAAAATCGATGTGTACAATTGCTGCATGAGGTCTATCCATGTCTGGACCCTAGGCTTCGTATTCGGAGTATGTTCCAACGCCATTTTTAACGCCTCTGCCATATCCACTGCGCCTGTGGGTAGGGAAATCGACACCTCCACTGTTGTTTGTGCTCTTTGTGATGTTATGCCGGTAGTATCCTCTATTTGTGCCCGTTGTGTGAGCGTCAGTTGCTCTCCTGCAGGCGAATGCATACCGCGCGAGTTGTTCACCGCATTCGTGCTAATGCTCGTGTTCTGGAGTATATCGGTCGGTGCTGCTGTCAGCACGCCGGCCGGTATACTCCCGTCCGAGTGGTTGTTGTTTACCTCTACCGGTACCGGTTGACTACCAGTATCTACATTCCATTGCTTCAACCTCTGGTTGAACCGATAAAACTGGTGTCGTTACCTCATACCTCTCCTCATCCGTCGCTTGCTCCTGTGACCCGTAGTGACCGTGTGAGAGTTGGGATTCCTCCACAACCTCGTCCACTATTTCTCGGTCCGAATTAGGTAAGTGATCATGAAGAAGTGGATCTTTCGAGCATTTACTCGGTGTCGGCCTGGGATCCATTAATGACTTAGGTGTCTTAGTCATAATCGGTATCTTGATAGCCATAAACCCTTTCGACTTGAAAGGGGCTGTTTAACGCAAATTTAGAACTGACTATAAGCAACTATGAATGACCGTAAAGAGGCATGCAGAAGTTTGGTTGGAGTGACTGGGAGCTCCTCGAGCGGAGTTAATTTGTTTTTGCGTCCATCCTGCGCTCATCTTGTCTCCTTTTCTAATCACTCAAGCGTTACTTGTAAATACAATCCTTGTATTCTGGTTTGAGCTGTCTTCTGTTCGTACTGCATTACCGCCTTTGCCAAAGTCCTGTTCCAAACGTGAAGCTGGTGTTTCATTACCCCCGTATATCGTGTCCATGCACGATCTGGTTCCGCAGTCTCAAGAGACCTGCAATGATGATGGTGCACATTGCCCACCAAACTCACTTCAATTTTCGTTAGCCCTCCTGGAATTTCTGCCCCAACCTGTCTTTCAGGCGCCAAACCAAAATATCTGATGTGGCTGATGCCTCTCTGGTCGTCATGGCTTCGTGATACTTGGGAAGCCCCGACTCCTTTACATGAGGACCTTCCCAATAGTTCGCTAGTAAACTCCATAATCTAGCTGCCCGTTTGCACCCCCACATAATATGTGGTACCCCTTTCCCCGGCTGTTACACTCCGCACCGAGTGGGCATGTCCGTTCCTGCTCATTCGCATCATAAAATACGATCAGCTGGAGAATAGCCTTGCGATAGTAGACCCATATCTGAAAATCGGTGAGCATATTCCTATGTTGCCATAAGCTGCTCGGTCGTTGCCCTTGAATGCTCCGTACCATCACTTCTTCTTGCCACTTCGCCTAATTGTGAGACTCCACGCGTGAGCTGCTTATAATCGGAATCGCTTTCTCAACACTCTCAGTGCTCGTAATTCAATAACTGGTTCAGGTAGACACCATGGATGTCCAAGTATAGTTGGATCTGCTTGAAAAATTAACTTCTGATTTGTAACAGGCTAGCTGTTACAGGCACACACTATTAAATTGCAAGTGAGGAAGCGTGCAATTGGTCAGAGCCAAATGTAGTTTGGTTCTGTATAGTTTCATTAAGATAAACTTTAGTGTAGACTATCAATTAATCAAATAATCTCTTAGATATATATATATCTAAGCCACGTGTCGAAAAGAAGGTAAGTTTAAGAGTGAATATATTTATGAATGGTTAAGAGCTACAGACAATCCTCTCAAATTGTTAGGTCCAAAACCAATCACTAAACTATATTATTATGAAGGAATAGAAATGTATGCAGACATCAAATTTTGCAGTTTATATGTACCGCTATAAACAGCCGGACTTTGTAAACAAAGGAGAGGGCATCTGCGAGTACCAAGCGTTGCTGGAGGCATTGAAACAACAACGTATCACTTATTGCAAAGGCAGGCATTGTGTGCAAGCTCAATGCCAGAACATCTGTTATCGCTGCTGCTAATCCGAGTGGCGGTCACTACGATCGCAGTCGACCAGTGGGAGAGAGCTTGAAAATGAAAGCTGCGCTGCTGTCTCGCTTTGATCTTGTATTCATCATGTTGGACCGGTCAGATGAAGAGAGAGATCGATTGTTGTCCGAACATTCTCACAAGCAAAAGAGGAAGCGCACACAAGATCACAGTACATCACAAAATGTTTGAAACAGCGCTGATGAATCACGCGAAGGCTACAAAAAGGCAGCAAACTTGAATATATGCTCGATTTCGCGCCGTCTTCGTCAGAAAGCGTCCGAGTTAATCATGAATCCAATTCCTCTCTACTTTGTGCAGAAGTTTATCTCGTTCGCTTAGCATTATGTGCATCCGCGCTTGTCATCGGAGGCTGATACGGTGCTACGAAAGATGTACATGGAGTTGCGTTTAGCCGGTGAAAGTCATCCAAACTCGACAGACGGTATTCCAATCACAACACAGCGGCTTGAGTCACTCATTTGCCTTTCACAAGCGCGTGCCCGGGCTGAGCTTTCTGAAACAGTTTCTTGATCCACTCATTCGCCTTTTACAGGCGCGTGCCCGAGCTGATCTTGCTAAAACAGTTTCGGCTGAGCATGCACAAAACGTTGTTGGCATTATGCAAGAGTGTCCATTAGATACGTATGTCACGGACGACGGCTTTGATCGAAGCGGAGGCATGAGTCTAGTGAAGAAGGTAAAAGCTTATGTTGCTCGGTTAATGAAAGCTGCAGCTCGACGCAACACTTCGTTGTTTTCAGCGGATGATTTGCTCGAAGTCGCTGATAGCATGGGACTTAAGGTGGACGACTTTTGACTATGTATTACGCAATGAATGTTACTTCGAAGTACTTATTAAACGAGGGTCTAGGTATGTTGTTCACGTACAATTTGTTTTGAAGGGATATGAAGTTTTCACAACCTAACAATTTGAGAGGATTGTCTGTAGCTAGTATAATTAGATCTAGACTAATCATAGTATCATGTAATGTAAAACTGATCTAATGACATCCTTATTATTAGATCCCTTGTTAGATTTGATAATTATATCTGAATCTGTTCTCAGGAGAGATTATAACAACTTATAATCCAATATTCGCATTTCAGACAGTAAGTCTGAAATTGAACTGTGATATTTAAACTTAAATATCACTTATGTAATGGCGCCCCATGACATCACCCCCCACTCAAGGTGGTTGGCTAATAATATGACGTAATATTGGCCAATCAAATGGTGGTACTTGTTGGTCATAACGATATTCTGTTATAACCCATTAACGACCATAAGAACTAATGGTCGGGAAACGCGGCGGCGCTCTTAAGGGCGCTACCGATACTGCCAACGCAGCCTCCACCTCTGCATCACGTGCAGAGGTGCCAACATCGCATGCCGACGCTACTAATGTAGCGTCGAAGAGTAAGCCGAGAGACCCATTGTCTCTCGTAGTAGACGCTGCAGAAGAAGTGTCTAAAAGAGGGAGGGGAGATGTCGCTAATGCAACATCTTCCACACCTCCACCTGCCGTAAGTCGGGTGGCTAAGAGGAAGCCCAATTCTGTCTTCGGAGAGTCATCTGACTCCGAAGAAGAGGGTGAGGACGTCACCGTCCTCCCTAATGAATCTAGCGATCGTAAGTTCGCTAGAATTGCTTCGCCGTTTAGTGATGGCAAGGTGGATTCTGACGCTGTCGATTACGACAGCGACAATTCCATTATACGGTGGCATGAGGAGCGTAGAGCTCCTCCTGGTCCTCGTCAATCGCCTAGTCGTGACGACGACTTTGGTATGGCAGGTGGTGCTCCGCCTGCCAAGAAATAACGTGCAGAAGCGGCTTACGCTGCTTCTGATCTGTCTTGTCGAACGGAACCACATGTTTCGTACAAAGTGGGGTTTTGGACCCCAGAATGGACGTTAGTGCTCGAAATTGGCGGGCACACCAACCGCGATTGTTAAAACCCGTTGTTTGGCATCAACGCGTTTGATGATTGCGAAGACCTTCGCAATCACAATATGGTGGAGCCGATTTCCAAATCCATGACCGAAGTCTTGGGCGGAATCCGGATGGCCCGGACGACCAACTATCGGAGGGGGTACTCCGTCGATCCTGATCGGCATCAGAATCAGATGAATCACCATTATGGTGACTGATCTGATCCTCCCAATCATCTGGCCGGTCGTCATGCGCGTCAGGATCTATATTCAACTTCATCTCACCTTGTGTACCCGTTGATCGGGGGTGGTTACTCTCACTCAGGTGGACTCGGTGACGAAAACGATGATCTTGATCAGGTCGGAGGGGATGACCTTCTCGAGACGGGGGTGTCCTCGGGTGGAAATCTTCACCGGAGAACGAGTTGGGGTCGATACTTAATCAGTATCTAGGCACTGATCGGGAAAGTTCGTCCGATCAGGCCAGCCAATGAGAGAGATAAAAAGAAACCAAGAAAACGCGATCAAACCACGATCTTCCACAGTAATCCACAAACGTTATCTCCACAAAACCTTTTCCAATATTAATAACGTGTTCTAAACACGTGCGCGTGGGCGGTGAGGTTTGATCACCTAAACAAACCCGTCGGGGGTCTTCCGGTAAGCCAAAATGCGTCTAAGCGCGTCTTAACCGGGAATTAAGTTGAGCAAGAGGGGACTAGTTAACCCTGTGCTCCCAATGACCACGACACGTGGCGGAGCGACTCTTTGCTTAGGGGGAAAATCAAAACCTGTTATTATATATGCAATGTCCTATACCTGTGTACCATACACCAACTCATGCCTGATTTATACTTCGAACCTATTTACTTCGTCGCACGGTTGCATAGCACCACCTTGCCCATCCTAGCTGCACCTTCAAGCTGATCTGTACCACTTCTGCCCTGATCACGACCCGACTCCTATAAAGATCTTCAACCCATCCCGATCTTCGATAAACGACTTGGAAACCACTTGAGATCTGCCCTTCTGACACTTGTTCACTTCATATCCAGCCCGACTTAATTGAGAACTTCACCTGCCTTCGCGTCTGGGCGCCGGTTTGAGGCTGATCAGCCCCGATCACGATCGGCATAGCGATCAGCCGGGTGATCAGGCAGTGATCAGGGCGATCGGCCCTTGATCACCTCGGAAACTCTCTGGGTCACCATCACAACGACTTTATTCACCTGCTCAACCATACTTCCGACCTTCATATCCTGTCGGGGCAACCATATCACGCCGATCTCAGCTGATCGGGCCTAATCGGGCCTTGTCACGCCATCCTCGGACAAATCTATCGGTCATCATCACTCACACAACTCGCCATTCCACATGCCCCATTTCATTTCACATCTGATCTTCATATCTTGGGCATAATCAGTTGGCTCGGCCGATCGGGCCGAAACTTCGCGTCATAATCAACTTCAACAACTACACTGTTCATAGATCGGCTAGATGGCTGTCCCTGACGCGTCATGTCACCTGTTGCTGTATTTCCAACTCGTTGTACAAACTCCACTTAGTAATTGTGATCACGATCATGATCGTGATCTCCACCGTTCCATCAGTGTCTGGGACTGGGCGTAGTGACAGTACTTGGCTGATTTCTCCACATCGCGAATACCCGTTGTCCGCCACTTTTTCATCGTAAATAAGATCGGCCTTTCCCACCCATCAACCGTCTTATGTTGATGGGTGTTCCGTCGTCACCAATCAACGGCCATGTGTGGTCCACTTCATTCTCAACATTTTCTGATCGCTTTACCACAGCCGCCCTTGAGACTAACTGCAACCGCGCAACGATTGCAGCTCGACTCATTCACTTCCAAATTTCCTCTTTGGCGACCACCATGGCTGACTCGAGCCGATCTTCTCTTCCTCCTTCGTCATCTTCGGCTGCCCGTCCGATCACTGCCTCGCCTTCCGTTTCCAGTTCGGCTGATCCAGCGACCACCCCGATCGCGACTTCGGCACCGATCACGACCAGTCTCATCCGTCCTACGACGACCATGACTTCATATCGCCCGCCTTGGAATCTTCCCCCTCGGCCTACTTCAGATCGCCCCGTCCGTTACTTGGAACAGCTCGCTCGTCTAGTGGAGGGATCGGGTCCACTCACGTTGGGGTCCATGGAAGCTTGCCGACTACGGTCGGAACTCCGAAGTGCAATTCCCGAGTTGGTTTCTCTATATGATACCAATCGGGCACTTAACGCTGAGTTTTCCGACCGTCGGATCGTTGCTGATACCTTGGAACATGATTCTGCTGATCTGGCTAGCCAGCTGTCGACTCTTCGGCTAGATCGCGACAGACTTGACCGAGACCTGCAAGACATGACCGACCGCGTTCAGAGTCTGACGATGGAGCGTGATCAGCTATCAGCTGATCTCGCTACTCTGCGCCTCTCCAAGCCTTCGGACACCGTCGCCTCTCTACAGTCGTTGATCGGTTCTATGACTATTACCATCCGCGATCAAGGTATGTTTATTCCATTCACTTCTTCTGCGATCTGTGTATAACTTTCCATGTTTGTTTCCAGACGAACATATCGAGGCGATGAAGGGTTCAATGGTCGAGATGGTGGATCACCTACAACAGCTTGATGATCACCGTCTCGACCGTGATCAGCTGCTTCGTGACAAGATCCGCACTGCCGAGGACGTAGAGCGTCGGGAAGTCGAGGTTCGCTACTCGGATGAGCAGGTCCAGCTCCTGGTCAAGCAACTTTCCGATTCTCGCATCGGCCGCGCCGATATACAGAAAAGGTTGCGCGAGAGTCGGAAAGAAGATGAAGATTGCCGGCGCGAGCTTAATCTTGCTCGGGTTAAACTTGAAACCCTAGCGCTCGATGATCGCGCCTGGCTCCAGCATAACGCCGACTTGAGGAATGTTGCGGTGCAGACTACGGATAGGTGGACCAACCCAAACACCAATACGGGGTCACTTCGGACGGCTTTGCAACGATTTCCTGAGCTGATCAGCTCACTTGCTCCGTCTGGAACACCCCCGCAGTCTCCCGAGTCCGCGTCGCCATCACCCGCATCCTCTGTCACTTCCTTGCCGGCCCATAGTGCTGATCAGCCCGTGATCAGCACTGCAGCGGCTTCTGCGTCTACGCCACCCCGTTTACCGCTAGCCTCGAGATCAGACTCCTCGATCTTGAGCTCTGCGAAGCGTAGGCGGACCAGCTCGTCAAAGAAGAAGATGGCTCCCGCCAAGCGCTCTCGTCTTATGGTTGATTCGGACGATGGGTCGACTGATCTGGACGAGAGGACGTTGTCTGTTCTGGTCCGATCGCGCAGTACTGATCGTCGCGCTCCAGTGGCGACCCTTTCAGGCGTATGTTCGCTAACCCAGGCCATCGCTTTGCTTGAGTCAGATGACGAGGATGACGATGATCTCGAGGAGGAAACGCCGGCTCCGGCTAATCCCAACGTTCCTCCACCGGCCAATAGGGCAGTGATCACCCCACCACCCAATTTCACGGGCGTTTTCATCCCGGCGAGCCGGTCGTCGATCAAGCAGGACGATTACAGCTATAATCCGAACCAAAGGTTCATGGATTTATACGTCGTCATGCAGGGCAAGCCGACTCCTGCTCACATGGCAACTCGGAAACCTTGGAGTGCTGATCAGGTATGGGATCTGACGCCTCAGGTTCTTGCTGTGAGACACAAACTCGTCCCTCGCTTGTGGTCCCGTCCGCCAGGATGGATCTTTTCGACTAGATCGTCGGCGCCCAAGGAGAAGCAGTGGCAACCACGTGTGTTGACCAGAGGCGCTATCGAGCTTCTGATCGATTCAGCACCTTGGGATGTCCTCATGACGCCTATGCCCGGGCTGGCGTTTCCCAATCTCCCCTGGTTTGTCGATCTACAAGGACGTCTGGCCCTGTATTATCAGGAGCATGTTCAAGCGATATGGGAGGCGACCCACCATTTCCCGATCACGGCGACGATGCGCAAGGACGCGTGGATTGAGCATTACCATCATGCTCGCAAGCGTCGACGCACAAAAGCTGGGGCTGCCTGGGCTGCAATCTGCGACCATGTGGTCAATGGGATTCAACATGGCGAGTGCGATCTGGACGTTTTCTTGTTTCCTGCCGTGCTGCATCTACCTGTTCGTCGGGCGGGATCGCGAGGGCTCAAGGCTGACGGCGGGGAGTGGTATCCCGGTTATGGACATCCAACTCCGATCGGCACGTTGCGTGATGCCCTGATCTTTACCGATCAGCAAGAGCCTTGGCGGAACCAGTTCCGATCAAGCCCCATGGATCATCCGGGGTTCGCGGTTTCTCGTCTGCGCACGAAGTATGGCCCGTGATTGTCGTGACAACCAGCTTCCGTTTCGTTTTTTTCATAATCATTAATATATCACGACAGTTTCTTGATAACTTTCACGTTCCATATTCACACTTCATATTCAGGTCCCACTATTGCCTCCATCTTGTATATGGATCGTTCACATGTATGCAAATGTAGTTCTCATGCATTATATATATATATATCCATTTACTCCGAACCAACTCAACCACCCTGATCTCCACTTGTTCGACCATTACCTTTGGCTGATCTGTCACAATGTGTCAACCCAGGCTATTGAGACTCCTGGTTACCCTCTTCGTGGATTTGCATCACTCCAAATCGATTTCGTCTCACCCGATAATAGAGCACCACAGTTCAGATCACGTTCATCTACCCACTCGGGATCGTCATAACCCTTCCACCGAACCAAATAATCACGATGGGTTCGGCCAAATCGGGTCCTCTTGCCTGATCGGGTATCCAAAATCTTCTCCACTTCAAATTCGTTCTGGTCCAACGTTCTTTCCCAACTGTCTTCGGGCAAGAGAGCTTCGTCGAAGTCAAACCTTGGCTGATCATCGCATGACAGCCTGGTTTTAGGCCGATCGGGGTATTCCCGAACCAGTTTCAGCTTCGACAAATGGACGATCGGGAAAATTCCGTAATCGGTACCAGCAGTAATCAACCGGGCGGCATGATCACCGATCAGTTCGGCTATACGGAACGGTCCATGCCACAGATGTGCTAACTTCTTGGCATATCCTTCTTTCACGCGATCCAAGTAAAGCCAAACCCTTGATCCCGGCTCGATATTATGCGAATCGGCATGATCATTGTTCCGATCAGCTCTTTCTTGGATGGCCCTCCGCAATCGTTCGTTGACTTGTTCCCGCGCATGTTGGTAGTGACGCTGGAGTCCAATACGCATCGACGAGCTCCGCGATCTCGACCTCGGGTACATCCAACAGGGATCACCGACTCGATGGTAGATCGGGGGTCCCAACCATACGCCAAGTAGAACGGAGTATCTCCCCTGATCCGATCGAAAGAGGAATTCAACGCAAACACCAGTCTCTCTGCATATTCATCCCAATCTTGTTGAGCGGAGTCCGCGACATACATCTAGATAGCTCTGGTTAGCGTTTGTACCATACGTTCGGCCTTACCATTCGCCTGCGGGCGGTATGCCATGGTCGCGCTCTGTTTCTGGCCAAGCATCTGATTGAATGATCGGAAAACTTCGGCCATGAAACCTGGTTCGCGATCATGCCTGATCACTTCACTGGCCCCAAACCGTCGAAAAACACATTCTTCGTAACTGCAAGCGACTTGTTGGGCTTTTCGGGTAGATCCCGCTTTCGCGATCACCAATCCCGTGAACAGATCAGTCCAGATCAGCAACTCTGTGTTGCCCTTGAACGATTTTGGCAGGGACGGTATGTGATCCATCGCTATCACTTGGAAAGGGTAGGTCGCCTGGATATTTCCAGGTGATCTACCCCGGATGTTTGGCATACCTTTTCCGGTTTCGCAATCCGTACATGTCCCGACAAACTTTTGTATACTTCGATATAAGCCTCTCCAATGAAAATGTTTGCGAATCCTGTGATACGTTCGACCTACGCCCTGGTGGCCACCCTCTAAACTGACGTGATAATAGTGTAAGATATCAGCTTGTAAAGTCTCCGGGATCACGATTCTTGCTGATCGGTCCAGATCTGCATCGGCCTGATCAGCTTGAGCATAGTAAAACAATAGATCATTTTCGTCGATCTCATAGTTGGACGCGATCTTAGCACAATCTTTTGCTTCACCGTGCATCCAGATCACCCTTTTGAAACGCCTTCAAATCAACGATCCATTTTTCCTCGTCTTGTGCCTTGAGAATTCTTTCGATCCGCATCTCCTGTATTATTTCCTCTGTTAGGCTTTCTCGAGAGTGTGATCGGTTAGGTGGTGATCTGGTTCGCGATCTCGTCATGATCGAGATCTGGGCTGCTTCCTTTTCATCTTCCACACGAATCAGCTCAGGCAGCCTATTGATCTCCACCAGTTCTTCCAACAGCGCTTGATCAGTGATTATCGATCCGGCCTGATCACGCATAGCCATAGTTGC
>MIQA02024128.1:0-44565 GCA_001887855.2 Sclerospora graminicola
TTGTGTCACCCCAATGTCCTGACAAAGATAAAGCAGTAGGTTTTATATCACCACTATGCAATAAGGAGGCAATGCAAATTCATTTGGATATGATAGCTCAATCTGTTGAAGGACATGCTGTAATTTTACTTGATGGTGCTGGCATTGATGAAGCCTTCGAAGATGTCTGCTATCATCTTAAGCCCGTCCAGCTCAATTTCGTTTTCACTTAAGTCAACAAACGTGAAAGGCTTCACTTGAGCTCGTTTTATCAGTGCTCCAAGAATTGCGGAAGCACTACCAGTACGCAGCTGATTTCCCATCAGCGATAGTGACGTGAGAGTAAGATTGCTTTCAAGCGCTGTCAACAGCCGAGCAGCTACACCAGCTCGTTCCAGATTGATACGATCTGCTTTTAGGTGCGTGACGGAAGAGTTTGTCAACAGAAAATCAGCCAGGACATCACCAAACCCAGCGTTAAAATCATTGTAGCCAATATTCAAATGTGTGAGTGTCTTGTTGTGGCCCAGGGCAAGTAGTAAACTGGTGACACCTTCGAGACCGAAATCACAGCTGCTTAAGCCCAAGTGAGTCAATACCGATGCCGATCAAGCAACTGGTGAAGCTAGCATATGTGTCAGTGCCTGTATTTCTGGGACACGGATTGCTGTATTCCATGATAGCTCAAGACGTTCCAGATTGAGCACGCCATCCACACTTGCTTGGCAAATTGCTTCAACTGTTTTGACCGACATGTTGATATTATCGAGATGGAGGTGTCGTAAAGCCAGCGGTTTTCGTATTTCCGCGAGCCCATCAAATGCATCATCTTCTTGCCAGTCAGTCCCTAAGAAGAGTTGCTGCAACGCTGGGAGACGAAGTGCTGCATTGACGAGCAACTTCTTGTCAAAATTTTGGATGCAACCTCTCACTTTCAGCTGCAACAATAGTGGCATTTCCCCCACCAGCGCTACCAACATGCGATATCGATAGGACAGAAATTATTCTCACGGTATTTACTGAGTGGCGTTGAGCCATGCCTTTGAGCTAAATACAGCTGAGATAAATAACGAGACCCTCATGCGGTTGTTAAGAGCATGATGATTTCAATAACACAGTGTAATACGTCAACGTTTGAATCGCAAACATCTGCTATGTCTTTTTGGTCCTTCGACAAATCTATTGCTTTGAGGTACGATAATGTCTCTATAAAAATGCGGCAAAAAGCTTAAGCGCTTTATGCTTAGCGTAAAAAACATTTTTTAGTGGATGCCCCAATCCCTCTTTTTCTATGGTGCCTCAGAGGGTGCAATAAAATTGACCGGAATGTCTCGATGTTAGCAAGTATTGGCTCAACGAGCTGATTCCGAAAAAAAATCACATCAAAGTTTTTACATCAAAGCCCACCGACGCCAATACATTTACGTACAACGTGACTGGTATAAGATGCACCCATACTTTGCATTGCTCTGTTCCCCTCAAGCTCATCCACGGGCTTGAGTAGTTCGTCCAGTCTTACATTGACAATCCAGAGCAGCATAGAGCTAGCACCCAAGAAGTGCTATGGCAAAAATATGAACATGACATAGCACACCGCAGTGGCTCCATTTGCTTGTCTACTTTGGCCGCCCATAAAGAGGCCCGTCAGCACTGGAATAAATACCTCGCCTATGCTATAAACCAACACAATGAGTGATGGATGACACACGCCAAATAAGTTGCTCATTTACTACGACAATCAAACACTGGATAGTGAGCGTAAAGATCTCAAGATCGCACCTCTACATTTTTGATTGATGTCACGGTCAAAAATCATCATCAGCTTCCATCAGTCATGGGCTGCGTTTGTTTCTTCTAAGGCAGTCATTAAAAAAATCACGAATGGCGTCACTGGTTGAACTTACAGTGGCGACCGTTGCCCTCCATATGCCTGTGCCGGAGCTACTTGCCTATATCGAATATCTTCCCACTTTTATCCGCCTTATGCTCTTTCAAAAGTTGTCCAACTACCGTCTCCGCGAGATGGAGATGGCGTGGGAAGCTGCTGCAAAGGTTGAAGTGCAATTACCACGGGACGGCTTCGATCCACCGGCACGCGACAGAGTTTTGTTTGACCGCGAGACACTGCGCGAGTGGGAGGCTCGGTGGGAGCGACTACATCAATACAGTTGGCGTTTGTTAAATAAAACGCGCAACATGGAAGAACGTCCACGTAACTCCAGACACGTGTTTTGGGAAAAAAAGTTCAAAAGCATGCTCGAACGGCGGACACAGCAACTAATAGGAGATGTGGACGAAGTGATGGAATACCAGAAGCTATTTGTTGATGTCGTAAGAAAGCTTCGATTGCTCGGTGGATTAATCTGCAAAGACAACGCGGAGATACTCTTGGCACTGCGATACCTCCGGTGTCTAGATGTACTGGAGCCAGATCAGCAAAACTATTGCTGGGAGACCATGAAACGCCTTGTGAAAGAGAATCATCATCTTACACAGCTAAAATTCTTGAATGGCAGCCTAAGTCATGTTGGATTTGCTCATCTTTATACCACACTGGCAAAACCAACCTCTGCAGTGGAGAAATGGCTTGACCCATGCAGAATTACAGTGCTAAAGTTTGTCTCGGTCCAAATTCAACCTGAAGGATATCGCATGTTGGAAGCACTGGTGGGGGCAATGCCACAATTGTTGCAGCTGAAAGTGAAAAGTTGCATCCAGAATTTTGACAAGAAGTTGCTCGTCAATGCAGCACTTCGTCTCCCAGCGTTGCAGCGACTCTTCTTAGGGACTAACTGGCAAGAAGATGATGCATTTGATGGGCTCGCGGAAATCCGAAAACCGCTGGCTTTACGACACCTCCATCTCGATAATATCAACATGTCGGTCAAAACAGTTGAAGCAATGCCAAGCAAGTGTGGATGGCGTGCTCAATCTGGATCGTCTTGAGCTATCATGGAATACAGCAATCCGTGTCCCAGAAATACAGGCACTGACACCAATGCTAGCTTCACCAGTTGCTGGATCGGCGTCGGTATTGACTCACTTGGACTTAAGCAGCTGCAATTGTCTCGAGGGTGTCACCAGTTTACTACTTGCCCTGGGCCACAACAAGACACTCACGCATTTGAATGTTGGTTTCAATAAATTTAACGCTGGGTTTGGTGATGTCCTGGCTGATTTTCTGTTGACAAACTCTTCCGTCACGCACCTAAAAGCAGATCGTATCAATCTGGAACGAGCTGGTGTAGCTGCTCGGCTGTTGACAGCGCTTGAAAGCAATCTTACTCTCACGTCACTATCGCTGATGGGAAATCAGCTGCGTAGTGGTGGTGCTTCCGCAGTTCTTGGAGCACTTGTAAAACGAGCTCAAGTGAAGCCTTTCACGTTTGTTGACTTAAATGAAAACGAAATTGAGCTGGACGGGCTTAAGATGATAGCAGACATCTTCGAAGGCTTCATCAATGCTATTGGGGTGACACAAGTCTATGGGATACGTTCTGCAGACAGTACAAATGGACGAGATGAAGTGAATGTCGCGTCTAGGAAGCGCCAACGTGTCGATAGCTCTTATAAGGATCAAAGCTCTTCTTTGTCGCTGTCCGATAACCTCGTACCGATTGAAGAGCTGAATCTGCTATTTAATACGTTTAATGAGGACGGAAGCTGTGAACACACAGCGTTAATTCAGTCGATCCAATGCCGTGTAGGCCATCTACACTATTGCGAGTTCTAAATGAAAATGTTTTCAAAGTGGATTGACAACAAAGATATTACATTGATTTGGCTAGGTTTGCAATCAAATCTCAGAACACGTGTCTGTAGTTTTTTTGAACGTGGAGAAGCTTTGGCACTCGTCACTGTATGACGCCATCCGTGTTTCTGATGACGGTTATTGACCATGACATCAATCTAAAACGTTATGGGGATACCGGTACTTTCTCGTTTTTGTCGAATCCAATCGGCTAAATATCTGCTACGTATTAGTTTCAGTGACTAAAACTGGCGTACCCAGGTCGTTTAAAATACCCGGTCATGAACCGTTGCAGAAGAGGAAATATCTTAATGGGGCCGAAAAAAATGGGTTCAACCTTTATGGGGCCGCTCGAACTTAGATGATAAAACACCTGAAGCTGGTGCTACGGCAATGGATAATGGTAAAACTTCTAGCAGATGGTAATTCACTGACAGGGCTCTTAAATAATGTAACTTGTATAGATGACTTACTGATACACGATGGGGTCGCAATAGATCTTCGCTGCAATCTTTAGCTCGATGTAGCATCTTCGACTGGCTAAATACGTCAGTGTTCCACCCACATCAAAGCGAGTTCTTGGGTGTTATCACTTGCTGGCCTTCATGGTTAAGGTGAATTATATGCTCCACCTTTTTCATTTTTTGCAACGCCTGTGCGCATTTTCAGTATTTAAACCTGTGAGTCTGGCTCATGCACTCTTCGTGTTGGAATTGGGTATTTGAAAGAGCTGACCAAATCAAACTCTCCGCATCTAAAGACACCACCGTTCCTCAAGAGACCGGGGGTACTATTGTTTTAGTCTACGAGCGGCCCCATTAGGGTTGATTAAGTAAATCTCTCGTTGCAGAACGATTGCAACAAAGACTCGGTAATAATAGCATAGACGGTATCCGCGCAATATTTTGACCAGATTGTGAGGATAGGAAATATTGTCACTGTATTTACTGAGGTTGGCGTTGAGGCATGCGTTTGAGCTAACCACAGCTGAGATAAATAACGAGACCCTGATGCGGTTGTTAAGAGCATGATGATTTCAATAACACAGTGTAATACGTCAGCGTTTGAATCGCAAACATCTGCTATTTCATTGGTCCTTCGACAAATCTATTGCTTTGAGGTACGATAATGTCTCTATAAAAATGCGGCAAAAAGCTTAAGCGCTTTATGCTCAACGTAAAAAAACATTTTTTAGTGGATGCCCCAATCCCTCTTTTTCTATGGTGCCTCAGAGGGTACAATAAAATTGACCGGAATGTCTCGATGTTAGCAAGTATTGGCTCAACAAGCTGATTCCGAAAAAAAATCACATCAAAGTTTTTACATCAAAGCCCACCGACGCCAATACATTTACATACAAAGTGACTGGTATGAGATGCACCCATTCTTTGCATTGCTCTGTTCCCCTCAAGCTCATCCACGGGCTTGAGTAGTTCGTCCAGTCTTACATTGGCAATCCAGAGCAGCATAGAGCTAGCACCCAAGAAGTGCTATGGCAAAAAAAATGAACATGACATAGCAGACCGCAGTGGCTCCATTTGCTTGTCCACTTTGGCCGCCCATAAAGAAGCCCGTCAGCACTGGAATAAATACCTCGCCCATGCTATAAACCAACACAATGAGTGATGGATGACACACGCCAAATAAGTTGCTCATTTACTACGACAATCAAACACTGGATAGTGAGCGTAAAGATCTCAAGATCGCACCTCTACATTTTTGATTGATGTCACGGTCAAAAATCATCATCAGCTTCCATCAGTCATGGGCTGCGTTTGTTTCTTCTAAGGCAGTCATTAAAAAAAATCACGAATGGCGTCACTGGTGGAAATTGCAGTGGCGACCGTTGCCCTCCATACGCCTGTGCCAGAGCTTCTAGCCTATATCGAATATTTTCCCACTTTTATCCGCCTTATGCTCTTTCAAAAATTGTCCAACTTCCGTCTACGGGAGATGGAGATGGCGTGGGAAGCTGCTGCAAAGGTTGAAGTGCAATTATCACGGGACGGCTTCGATCCACTGGCAGGCGACAGATTTTTGTTTGACCGCGAGACACTGCGCGAGTGGGAGGCTCGGTGGGAGCGACTATATAAAATCAGTTGGCGTTTGTTTAATAAAAGGCGCTACATGGAAGAACGTCCACGTAACTGCAGACACGTATTTTGGGAAAAAGAGTTCGAAAGCATGCTCCAACGGCGGTTACAACAACTTAAAGGACATGTGGACGAATTGATGGAATATCAGAAGCTATTTGTTGATGTCGTGAGAGAGCTCGAAGTACCCAGTGACAATATTTGCAAAGACAACGCGGAGATACTATTGTCACTGCGATACCTCCGGCGTCTAGATGTACAGGAGCCAGATCAGCTAAACTTTTGTTGGGAGACTATGAAACGCCTTGTGAAAGAGAATCCTCATCTTACACAGCTAAAATTCTTGTACGGCAGCCTAAGTGATGGTGGATTTGCTCATCTTTATACCACAGTGGCAAAACCAACCTCTGCAGTGGAGAAACGGCTTGACACATGCAGAATTACAGTGCTAGAATTTTACACGGTAGAAATTCAACCTAAAGGATATCGCATGTTGGTAGCACTGGTGGGGGCAATGCCACAATTGTTGCAGCTGAAAGTGAGAGGTTGCATCCAAAATTTTGACAAGAAGTTGCTCGTCAATGCAGCACTTCGTCTCCCAGCGTTGTAGCGACTCTTCTTAGGGACTAACTGGCAAGAAGATGATGCATTTGATGGGCTCGCGGAAATACGAAAACCGCTGGCTTTACGACACCTCCATCTCGATAATATCAACATGTCGGTCAAAACAATTGAAGCAATTTGCCAAGCAAGTGTGGATGGCGTGCTCAATCTGGATCGTCTTGAGCTATCATGGAATACAGCAATCCGTGTCCCAGAAATACAGGCACTGACACCAATGCTAGCTTCACCAGTTGCTGGATCGGCGTCGGTATTGACTCACTTGGACTTAAGCAGCTGCAATTGTCTCGAGGGTGTCACCAGTTTACTACTTGCCCTGGGTCACAACAAGACACTCACGCATTTGAATGTTGGTTTCAATAAATTTAACGCTGGGTTTGGTGATATCCTGGCTGATTTTCTGCTGACAAACTCTTCCGTCACGCACCTAAAGGCAGATTGTATCAATCTGGAGCAAGCTGGTGTATCTGCTCGGCTGTTGACAGCGCTTGAAAGCAATCTTACTCTCACGTCACTATTGCTGATGGGAAATCAGCTGCGTAGTGGTGGTGCTTCCGCAGTTCTTGGAGCACTTGTAAAACGAGCTCAAGTGAAGCCTTTCACGTTTGTTGACTTAAATGAAAACGAAATTGAGCTGGACGGGCTTAAGATGATAGCAGACATCTTCGAAGGCTTCATCAATGCTATTGGGGTGACACAAGTCTATGGGATACGTTCTGCAGACAGTACAAATGGACGAGATGAAGTGAATGTCGCGTCTAGGAAGCGCCAACGTGTCGATAGCTCTTATAAGGATCAAAGCTCTTCTTTGTCGCTGTCCGATAACCTCGTACCGATTGAAGAGCTGAATCTGCTATTTAATACGTTTAATGAGGACGGAAGCTGTGAACACACAGCGTTAATTCAGTCGATCCAATGCCGTGTAGGCCATCTACACTATTGCGAGTTCTAAATGAAAATGTTTTCAAAGTGGATAGACAACAAAGATATTACATTGATTTGGCTAGGTTTGCAATCAAATTCTAAATGGTCCCAGAACATGTGTCTGCTGTATTTTTGAAAGAGCTGAAGGCAGATGAACGTGGACAGATATTCGATATAGGCAAGAAAAATGTAGATTTGGCACGGCGCTACGGTCGTCACTGTAATGTCGCCATCCGTGTTTTTTATTAGTGACTGCTCCAAGGATGATGATGGTTTTTGACCATGACATAAAATGAGATTTCAAAATGTTGAAAGTAACAACAACCTACCTCTACGTTACCTGTATTTACACTGGAGGATTTGCATGAGATCAGCTTTCCTTTGATTTATCTCAATCTAAGTGGGATCACTTCTATTAAAGATTGTGGTGTGTTGCTACTAGTACTTCTATCTTTATGGAAATACAGTAGTATTACGTGGTTTCGTATCCCGCGTGGAGAGTCAAAGTGGCATAAAAAGATGTGGGGATACATTCTCGTGTCGAGAATGTTTTCAGATTCACATGCAATCGGCTTAATATCTGCTACGATATTAGTTTCAGTGACTGAAACTGGTCTTGTCGGCGTTGAAGGTGTTTCGTCAGACCTACACACATTGCAACGTACCCAGGTCGTTGAAAGTACCCGGTCATGAACCGTAGTAAAACGATTGCAACAAAGACTCGGTAATAATAGCATAGACGGTATCCGCGCAATATTTTGACCAGATTGCGAGGACAGGAATTATTGTCACGGTATTTACTGAGAGTGCCGTTGAGGCATGCCTTTGAGCTAAATACAGCTGAGATAGATAAAGAGACCCTGATGCGGTTGTTAAGAGCATGATGATTTCAAAAACACAGTGTAATACGTCAACGTTTGAATCGCAAACATCTGTTATGTCTTTTTGGTCCTTCGACGAATCTATTGCTTTTGAGGTACGATAATGTGTCGAATGAACTCTCTAAAAATGCGGCAAAAAGCTTAAGCACTTTATGCTCAGCGTAAAAAAATATTTTTAGAGGATGCCTCAATCCCTCTTTTTCTATGGTGCCTCAGAGGGTACAATAAAATTGACCGGAATGTCTCGATGTTAGCAAGTATTGGCTCAACAAGCTGATTCCGAAAAAAATTCACATCAAAGTTTTTACATCAAAGCCCACCGACGCCAATACATTTACGTACAACGTGACTGGTATAAGATGCACCCATACTTTGCATTGCTCTGTTCCCCTCAAGCTCATCCACGGGCTTGAGTAGTTCGTCCAGTCTTACATTGACAATCCAGAGCAGCATAGAGCTAGCACCCAAGAAGTGCTGTGACAAAAAAATGAACATGACATAGCAGACCGCAGTGGCTCCATTTGCTTGTCCACTTTGGCCGCCCATAAAGAAGCCCGTCAGCACTGGAATAAATACCTCGCTCATGCTATAAACCAACACAATGAGTGATGACACACGCCTAATAAGTTGCTCATTTACTACGACAATCAAACACTGGATAGTGAGCGTAAAGATCTCAAGATCGCACCTCTACATTTTTGATTGATGTCACGGTCAATCAGCTTCCATCAGTCATGGGCTGCGTTTGTTTCTTCTAAGGCAGTCATTAAAAAAATCACGAATGGCGTCACTGGTGGAAATTGCAGTGGCGACCGTTGCCCTCCATACGCCTGTGCCAGAGCTTCTAGCCTATATCGAATATTTTCCCACTTTTATCCGCCTTATGCTCTTTCAAAAATTGTCCAACTTCCGTCTACGGGAGATGGAGATGGCGTGGGAAGCTGCTGCAAAGGTTGAAGTGCAATTATCACGGGACGGCTTCGATCCACTGGCAGGCGACAGATTTTTGTTTTTGATCGAGAGACACAGCGCGAGTGGGAGGCTAGGTTGAAGGAACGATGTCATTACAATTGGCGTTTGTTAATTGATTCGTGGGACGTGGAAGGACGTACACGTAGCTGCAGACACGTGTTTTTGGAAAAGGAGTTCAAAAGAATGCTCGAACGGCGGACACAGCAACTAATAGGACATGTGGATGAAGTGATGGAATACCAGAAGCTATTTGTTGATGTCGTAAGAAAGCTTCGATTGGTCGGTGAATTTATCTGCAAAGACAACGCGGAGATACTCCTGGCGCTGCGATACCTCCAGAGTCTAGAAGTAGAGGACCCAGATCAGCTAAACTTTGGATGGGGGACCATGAAACGCCTTGTGAAAGAGAATCCTCATCTAACAGAGCTAAAATTCTCTCACGGCAGTCTAAGTGATAGTGGATTTGCTCATCTTTATACCACACTGGCAAAACCAACCCGTGCAGTGGATGAACGGCTGGACACATGCAGAATTACAGTGCTAGAGTTTTACTGGGTAGGCATTCAACCTAAAGGATATCGCATGTTGGTAGCGCTGGTGGAGGCGATGCCACAATTGTTGCAGCTGAACATGAGACGTTGCATCCAAAATTTTGACAAGAAGTTGCTCGTCAATGCAGCACTTCGTCTCCCAGCGTTGCAGCAACTTTGCTTAGAAGATAACATGGTAGAAGATGATGCAATGGTTGGGCTCTCAAGAATACGAAAACCGCTGGCTTTACGACACCTAGATCTCGATTTTAACGACGTGTCGGTCAAAACAATTGAAGCAATTTGCAAGCAAGTGAGGATGGCGTGCTCAATCTGGAACGTCTTGAGCTATCATACAACAAGAAAATCCGTCTCCCAGAAATACAAGCATTGACACCAATGCTAGCTTCTCCAGTTGCTGGATCGGCGTCGGTATTGAATCGCTTGGACTTAAGCAGATGCAATTTCGGTCTCGAGGGTCTCACCAGTTTGCTGCAGGCCCTGGCCCACAACAAGATACTCACGCACTTGAATATTGGCTACAATAAGTTTAACATTGGTTTTGGTGATGTCCTCGCGGATTTTCTGTTGACAAACTCTTCCGTCACGCACCTAAAAGCAGATTGTGTTAATCTGGAACAAGCTGGTGTATCTGCTCGGCTGTTGACAGCACTTGAAAGCAATCTTACTCTCACGTCACTATCGCTGGTGGGAAATCAGCTGCGTAGTGGTGGTGCTTCCGCAATTCTTGGAGCACTGATAAAACGAGCTCAAGTGAAGCCATTCGCGTTTGTTGACTTAAGCGATAATAAAATTGAGCTGGACGGGCTTAAGATGGTAGCAGACATCTTCGAAGGCTTCATCAATGCTATTGAGGTGACACAAGTCTATGGGATACGTTCTGCAGACAGTACAAATGGACGAGATGAAGTGGATGTCGCATCGTCTTCTAGGAAGCGCCAACGAGTTGATAGCTCTTATAAGGACCAAAGCCCTTCGTTGTCGCAGTGCGATAACGTCGTACTGATTGAAGAGCTGAATCTGCTATTTAATACGTTTAATCAGTACGGCGGCTATGAATGCACAGCGTTAATTCAGTCGATCCAATGCCGTGTAGGCCATCTACACTATTGCAAGATCTAAATGAAAATGTTTTCAAAGTGGATTGACAACAAAGATATTACATTGATTTGGCTAGGTTTGTAATCAAATTCTAAATGCTCCTAGAACATGTGCCTGCTGTATTTTCGAAAGAGCTGAAGGCAGCTGAACGTGGACAGATATTCGATAGAGGCAAGAAGATTTGGCACGGCGCTACGGTCGTCACTGTAATGTCGCCATCTGTGTTTTTTATTAGTGACTGCTCCAAGAATGATAGGAGATGATGATGGTTTTTGACCATGACATAAAATGAGATTTCAAATTGTTGAAAGTAACCACAACCTACCTCTACGTTACATGTATTTACACTGAAGGATTCGCATGAGATCAGCTTTCCTTTGATTTATCTCAATCTAAGTGGATCACTTTTTTAAAGCTTGTGGTGTGTTGCTACTAGTACTTCTATCTTTATGGAAATACAGTAGTATTACGTGGTTTCGTATGAGAGTCAAAGTGGCATAAAAAACTGTGGGGATACTTTCTCGTGTCGAGGATGTTTTCAGATTCACATGCAATCGGCTTAATATCTGCTACGATATTAGTTTCAGTGACTGAAACTGGTCTTGTCGGCGTTGAAGGTGTTTCGTCAGACCTACACACATTGCAACGTACCCAGGTCGTTGAAAGTACCCGGTCATGAACCGTAGTAAAACGATTGCAACAAAGACTCGGTAATAATAGCATAGACGGTATCCGCGCAATATTTTGACCAGATTGCGAAGATAGGAAATATTGTCACTGTATTTACTGAGGTTGGCGTTGAGGCATGCGTTTGAGCTAACCACAGTTGAGATAAATAACGAGACCCTGATGCGGTTGTTAAGAGCATGATGATTTCAAAAACACAGTGTAATACGTCAACGTTTGAATCGCAAACATCTGCTATTTCTTTTTGTTTTTTCGACAAATTTATTGCTTTGAAGTACGATAAATGTGTCGAATGAACTTTCTAAAAATGCGGCAAGACGCGTAAGCGCTTTATGCTCAGCATAAAAAACACTTTTTAGAGGATGCCCCGATCCCATTTTTTCTATGGTAATGTCTCGATGGCCAGGAAGCTCTTCAAATTTTGCAAATATTGGCTCAACTCGCTGGTTCCATTTTTGTTGAGAAATGTTCACATTAAAGCGCACCGGCGCCACCTTCTTATCCGTCATTACCCATAAACGACCCCCCTTCCCCGACATTACCCCAGTACAAAAACTTGTGAGCTCACGTAACGTGACCAGTGAGAGACGCACCCATACTTTGCTACACTGTTCCCCTCCAGCTCATCCACAAGATCGGGTAGTTCATCCAGTCTTTCTTTGACAATCCAGAGCAGCATACAGCTAACATCCAAGAAGTGTTATAGCAAAAAAATGAACTTGATCTAGCACACCGCAGCGGCCCTTTTCGCTTGTCCACTTTTAACGTTCATCAGGATGCCCGTCAGCACTGGAATAAATACCTCGCCCATGCCATAAGCAAACACAATGAGTGATGACACACGCCTAATAAGTTGCTATTTACTACGAGAATTAAACAACGGAGACAACGCACGAGAACAAGAGCGGATACACGGCATTTCAGTATGCACTCTCACTTCGGTTTACATTCTCAAGATCGCACCTCTACCTTTTTTTTATTGATGTCGTGGTAAAAAAACATCATCAGCTCCATGCTTCCTATAAAAAATCACGGATGGCGTCACTTGTGGAAATTGCAGTAGCGACCTTAGCGCTCATACGTCTGTGCCGGACCTTCTTGCCTATATCGAATATCTTCCCACGTTTATCCGCCATATGCTCTTTCAAAAATTGTCCAACTTCCGTCTAAGGAGGTGGAGATGGCGTGGGAGTTGGAATTCGCTGTTCATAGTAGACAATCGAAGGTATGCCAGTAGGTGAATTTAGCTTGATGTTGATAATCGGAGAAATAATGCAAGGTTGTAGTTAACAATGCAATGTATATTGAGAAGTGATTATCGACTAACTATTCGATCCCTTCTACTGTTGTTAAGCCTATTCTTGACTTGCATAACCAACCCGCCATCCCAGGAAACTCATGCGACTGCAACTTCGACTTTGTGCGTTTCTATTTCTAAAGTTCACACTGCCAAAATAGAAATTTGATATTCAAAACCGAAACTACTGTGTAATAGTCTTGTACCCCTTTCGTTGGCGTAAAGTACCAAAATACCTTAAACGTTATTTTGTGCGAAATCCGAAATGACTTACACTCCTTCCCAGTGTGAATTTTACATTAGTCCAATTCCATTGCGTAATTTCGCAAGTTTCGGGTAAGTTAGGGCCTTCGTCAGGACATCATGAATTTCAATCGAATGTCAATACGTTTCAATTTTGAAAATCCATCGTTTTCATTCATGACTTTGATCACTGACTGATTATTCATGTGAATTAACATTGGTTTTTTCACTTGTATTCCAATTTCTTGCAGGATTTTCTGCAACCAAGCATCTCCACTTCGACTTTGGATGCTGCGTAGTATTCGGCCTCCATGGTGGATGACGAAACGCCTCCTTGTATTTTGCATAACCAGTTGATTATTTCCGCTCAGCTGGATTATGCCGCCGGCTGTCGTTTTTCGATCGTCGTTGGACTCAGCGTAATCAGCGTCGCTGTTACCTTCGATGTGATGTGTAGTCTTGTTTTTGTTGTCTTCGTATCCCATGTGATGTTTTAACTCTTTTGTGCCTTTTAGATATCTCAAGACACGTTTTGCCAAATTCCAGTCAACCATTGTCGGAGTGGGCGTTCTTCGCGTGGTCTTGTGCACCGCGAAAGAGATATCTGGCCGCAAGTAATGCACCAACCAAAAATTTAAACTTCTTTATCAAAGACAGCTCACCTTTATTGTTTTATCCAAAAATTCTAATTTTCCAGGTTCAGGTCTTCGTATTCGCTGTTGATCGGTGTCTTCACAGGGTTTGTGTCTTCAAGGTTGTATTCTCGAAGCGTGTTTCCAATCATAACTTCCTGATCTAACGTGTATCCACTGTTTCTGTCGTATGTGACTCTCATTCCTTGGAATTCGAAACCTTGCCCAAGGTTTTGATCTCCAGCACTTTCAATTCGTTGAAAAAACCTCCTGTGTTCTAGTCACCAGCAAGTCGTCGACGTAAACTCCTACGATTGTGGTAGAGTCATTAACTGTTTTGTAATACAAACACATGTCTGGGATGCTTTGTTTGAACCTGATTTGAGTAGCTTCCCATGTAAAAGTTGGTTCTAGAGTCGTCCAGCTTGTTTTAATCCATATAGAGTTTTTCGTAATTCAAATCCATTTTTCCTTCATCGACTTCTTCGCCAAAACCTTTAGCCTTTAGGTTCATGCCTTGTGGTATGTGTAAGTAGATCTCGTGCTCTGTTTCCAGTGCTTTTACGTAAGCGTTAGGTATGTCGCCGTGTTTCGCACAAACGCCCCAAGTTTTCGACACAGCTAGGATTAGCTTCACGGTTCCAAGCTCCATCATCGCTGCAAAGGTTAAATTGTAGTCAATCCCAAGTCTTTGTTCGTTTCCACAGGCCACAAGTCGCTCTTTATACCAATCGATATCTCCATTTTCATCGGGTTTTGTCTTGAACACCCATTTGGTGTGCAGCGGGCGGCAATCCTATGGTTTTTCTTCGATCGTCCATACTTGGTTACGTTCAAGAGCCGATATTACTTCAACAATTGCCTTCATCCGGTTCCATTTGTTTCCACTTTTCATCGCTTGTCCGAAACTCTTTGGATCTACTTTGGAAATAAACTTTACGGTTTCCCGCGTTTCGTCACTTGTTTGAATTATATTTCCTGTGTCCACAATTTGGTCTCCAATGTTTTCGCTCGGCGCTTTCTCCTTCTGTGTTTTGGCCTTCGTATATCCGCGCGTCTGGTGTCTTTCTCTCTGCTACGTCTTCTTCTTTGTCTATGCCTTCTTGTCTTCACTTCGTTTTGACGTAGGTTTATAGCTCGACGTTTGTGCCCCTTCTGATTCTAGATCACGTCGCACTTGTTCGTTTTGCGCTTCGTTCAAGGTGTCGATATTCTTGATGTGTTGAGTTGCAACCACCTTTCGTTCGTCCTTGAGGTATACTTTATATCCCTTGACTTCTTCACTTTTTCCGACAATTACTCCAATTTGAGCGCGATGTGCGAGCAATTTTTCCGGGATTTCTGTAAAACGTACACGGGGAACCAAATGCAATAATCTCTACAAGATTTGGTTTCTTTCTTGTCAGAACTTCATAGGGTGTCATGTTTTTTGCATTTGATTTTGTAGGACTTCTGTTGACGATATATACAGCATATTGAACCGCGTCGCCCCAAAACGAAAGATTTAGTCCACTCGAAAACACCATGCATCTTGCCATGTTCATAATCGTTCTATGCATTCGTTCAGCTTTTTCGTTAATCCACTGATTGTTTGCTTCGCTTATCTGTCTTATCACTCCAGTGTGCTTGCAAAATAGATCTAGATTCTTGTATTCGCGTCCTCCATCTGTCCTCAGTAGGTGTACCTTGCAGTTGAATTGACGCTCGAAAAACGCCAGGAAATGTTCGAAAAATTTCGCTACCGCGTCTTTGGTCTTCGCCTAAAATACTCGTACTTAGTTTGATTTAAAATCGATAAAGTTGATCAGATATCGATTCCCGAATCTGTCTTTGGGCGTTATTGGTCCTTTCAAGTCAGAGCAAATAACGCCACCAATGCGGTCCGTCGGCGCATTTAAACCACTGTCTTGCTTGGACTTTGCATTTTTAGTCTGCTTTTCTTGTGCACAGGTATAGCACGTCACCCTTTTAGTGTCGGTAAGTTGTTTTACAGAAACTTTCATCTTTCACCATGTTTTTGATCGTATCGAAACTCAAGTGCCCCAGGCGAGTATGGAAGTGCATAAGCGTTCCTTCTTGGAGTTAGTTCCTAATTTTTTTCTCTATCTTGAAGGATTGCCATCACCTGATTTCCATTGAAACTTGGTATTTTTTTCACTTCCACTGTGAGTACTCTATTAGTTTTTTCGACCGAAAAAATTCCTTTTCCAGACTCTTGGTGCACCATAACTCGTTTTCCATTCTTGTAGTCTATGTGACACCCTTTGTCTTCGAGGAGTCCGTATGATAGAATGTTTTCGCTATGTTTCCAATAAGTAAACATTTTCTAGCCGAATAACGTTTCTCGTGTCATTAAGGTAAGGGGTGATCTTCACCCACCCCTTTTTGGTGACTTTTAACTTCATTCCGCTCGGCTTGGTAGCATGTCCCTTGGAAATCTTCTGCTTCCTGCAGGTACGAGAGGTTGTTTACCAGGTGCATGCTTGCTCCACTATCGAGAATCCACCTTGTATCGTTGGTGTCTTTACATTCAGTAATACTTAAGGTAAAATCCACTTGCTTCGAAACTTTGCTTCGACATTTGTCTTCAGTGTGCCCTATCTTCTTGCAGTTCTTGCATTTTTTGATTTTGGGTTTTTGCTCCACAGTTGATTGTTTTGCTTTGTCGACTTCTTCCTTGCTGTCCGTCGTTTTCAATCGCTTGAGCAAATTGACATAGCTCTTCTGCTTAGCGAAGGTAGTCTTGTATTGAATGGTTGTATCTGGGTAGTAATATCGTTTTGGGTTCACTAGAAGCGTAGTGAGCTATGTTTTCGAGCACCAGCGGCTCACTTCCACCGACAGCTCTGTAATTGCCACAAGGTACAGGTAATGTTCATTCCATGTCCATTTCGGGTGTTTCCTTGGCGTGAAAAGTTTCATCGATGGAGCCGGTGTTATGGTTGTATGAAAAGCCGATAACATTCGGTTCATAACATGAACCAAGCTTTGTGATTCGTTCCACCATGAATCGACTTGGCGGTTATAATAGCTTTCAGCCATACCGCTTAGATAATGGCTGAGTAAATCCACCTTGAAATCTTCGCCCCAGCGATATCCGCATGCGGATTCCGCAATCGCAACATGACGGATAAATCTTGTGCCCTATTGTTTAAATCCAGCACCAAGGCCCCTGTATACCTCTTTACCATCAAAAGCTCGAATTGATAATTTGCATTCGCGTGCTGACGGAGGTTTAAAGATCGGTTGCAGGTTTGGTTGCGGGTGTAGATTCGGTTGCGGGTGCATATTTTGTTGTGGATGCAGATTTGGTTGCGGATGTAGGTTTGGTTCTGGTTTCGGTTGATGTAGGTTTTGGTAGTTTAGTCCTCCAAATCCAGCTGCATGTTCTTGGAAATGATCCGCCAAATCTGGTTTCTTTTCTGGTGTTCCATCTCGCATGGAATTGTTAAAACCAAAACCATCCATGTCGGGTTGTCTCCGACTCGATTCGAGTCGGTCAAGTCTGTCTATTACGCCTTTCAGCAAGTCTACCAGGTGGGCACCTTGATCTCCCATCGTGGTAGGCTTCTCTTCTTCATATCTTCACCGAAATTATCATCTTGGCCTATTGGGCTCATAACGTGTTGGAATTCGCTGTTCATAGTAGACAATCGAAGGTATGCCAGTAGGTGAATTTAGCTTGATGTTGATAATCGGAGAAATAATGCAAGGTTGTAGTTAACAATGCAATGTATATTGAGAAGTGATTATCGACTAACTATTCGATCCCTTCTACTGTTGTTAAGCCTATTCTTGACTTGCATAACCAACCCGCCATCCCAGGAAACTCATGCGACTGCAACTTCGACTTTGTGCGTTTCTATTTCTAAAGTTCACACTGCCAAAATAGAAATTTGATATTCAAAACCGAAACTACTGTGTAATAGTCTTGTACCCCTTTCGTTGGCGTAAAGTACCAAAATACCTTAAACGTTATTTTGTGCGAAATCCGAAATGACTTACACTCCTTCCCAGTGTGAATTTTACATTAGTCCAATTCCATTGCGTAATTTCGCAAGTTTCGGGTAAGTTAGGGCCTTCGTCAAGATATCTGCCATCATGTCGTCCGTAGCGCAATTTGGTGACTTGATTTCTCCATCTTTCATTTTTGACATCATGAATTTCAATCGAATGTCAATACGTTTCAATTTTGAAAATCCATCGTTTTCATTCATGACTTTGATCACTGACTGATTATTCATGTGAATTAACATTGGTTTTTTCACTTGTATTCCAATTTCTTGCAGGATTTTCTGCAACCAAGCATCTCCACTTCGACTTTGGATGCTGCGTAGTATTCGGCCTCCATTGTGGATGACGAAACGCCTCCTTGTATTTTGCATAACCAGTTGATTATTTCCGCTCAGCTGGATTATGCCGCCGGCTGTCGTTTTTCGATCGTCGTTGGACTCAGCGTAATCAGCGTCGCTGTTACCTTCGATGTGATGTGTAGTCTTGTTTTTGTTGTCTTCGTATCCCATGTGATGTTTTAACTCTTTTGTGCCTTTTAGATATCTCAAGACACGTTTTGCCAAATTCCAGTCAACCATTGTCGGAGTGGGCGTTCTTCGCGTGGTCTTGTGCACCGCGAAAGAGATATCTGGCCGCAAGTAATGCACCAACCAAAAATTTAAACTTCTTTATCAAAGACAGCTCACCTTTATTGTTTTATCCAAAAATTCTAATTTTCCAGGTTCAGGTCTTCGTATTCGCTGTTGATCGGTGTCTTCACAGGGTTTGTGTCTTCAGGGTTGTATTCTCGAAGCGTGTTTCCAATCATAACTTCCTGATCTAACGTGTATCCACTGTTTCTGTCGTATGTGACTCTCATTCCTTGGAATTCGAAACCTTGCCCAAGGTTTTGATCTCCAGCACTTTCAATTCGTTGAAAAAACCTCCTGTGTTCTAGTCACCAGCAAGTCGTCGACGTAAACTCCTACGATTGTGGTAGAGTCATTAACTGTTTTGTAATACAAACACATGTCTGGGATGCTTTGTTTGAACCTGATTTGAGTAGCTTCCCATGTAAAAGTTGGTTCTAGAGTCGTCCAGCTTGTTTTAATCCATATAGAGTTTTTCGTAATTCAAATCCATTTTTCCTTCATCGACTTCTTCGCCAAAACCTTTAGCCTTTAGGTTCATGCCTTGTGGTATGTGTAAGTAGATCTCGTGCTCTGTTTCCAGTGCTTTTACGTAAGCGTTAGGTATGTCGCCGTGTTTCGCACAAACGCCCCAAGTTTTCGACACAGCTAGGATTAGCTTCACGGTTCCAAGCTCCATCATCGCTGCAAAGGTTAAATTGTAGTCAATCCCAAGTCTTTGTTCGTTTCCACAGGCCACAAGTCGCTCTTTATACCAATCGATATCTCCATTTTCATCGGGTTTTGTCTTGAACACCCATTTGGTGTGCAGCGGGCGGCAATCCTATGGTTTTTCTTCGATCGTCCATACTTGGTTACGTTCAAGAGCCGATATTACTTCAACAATTGCCTTCATCCGGTTCCATTTGTTTCCACTTTTCATCGCTTGTCCGAAACTCTTTGGATCTACTTTGGAAATAAACTTTACGGTTTCCCGCGTTTCGTCACTTGTTTGAATTATATTTCCTGTGTCCACAATTTGGTCTCCAATGTTTTCGCTCGGCGCTTTCTCCTTCTGTGTTTTGGCCTTCGTATATCCGCGCGTCTGGTGTCTTTCTCTCTGCTACGTCTTCTTCTTTGTCTATGCCTTCTTGTCTTCACTTCGTTTTGACGTAGGTTTATAGCTCGACGTTTGTGCCCCTTCTGATTCTAGATCACGTCGCACTTGTTCGTTTTGCGCTTCGTTCAAGGTGTCGATATTCTTGATGTGTTGAGTTGCAACCACCTTTCGTTCGTCCTTGAGGTATACTTTATATCCCTTGACTTCTTCACTTTTTCCGACAATTACTCCAATTTGAGCGCGATGTGCGAGCAATTTTTCCGGGATTTCTGTAAAACGTACACGGGGAACCAAATGCAATAATCTCTACAAGATTTGGTTTCTTTCTTGTCAGAACTTCATAGGGTGTCATGTTTTTTGCATTTGATTTTGTAGGACTTCTGTTGACGATATATACAGCATATTGAACCGCGTCGCCCCAAAACGAAAGATTTAGTCCACTCGAAAACACCATGCATCTTGCCATGTTCATAATCGTTCTATGCATTCGTTCAGCTTTTTCGTTAATCCACTGATTGTTTGCTTCGCTTATCTGTCTTATCACTCCAGTGTGCTTGCAAAATAGATCTAGATTCTTGTATTCGCGTCCTCCATCTGTCCTCAGTAGGTGTACCTTGCAGTTGAATTGACGCTCGAAAAACGCCAGGAAATGTTCGAAAAATTTCGCTACCGCGTCTTTGGTCTTCGCCTAAAATACTCGTACTTAGTTTGATTTAAAATCGATAAAGTTGATCAGATATCGATTCCCGAATCTGTCTTTGGGCGTTATTGGTCCTTTCAAGTCAGAGCAAATAACGCCACCAATGCGGTCCGTCGGCGCATTTAAACCACTGTCTTGCTTGGACTTTGCATTTTTAGTCTGCTTTTCTTGTGCACAGGTATAGCACGTCACCCTTTTAGTGTCGGTAAGTTGTTTTACAGAAACTTTCATCTTTCACCATGTTTTTGATCGTATCGAAACTCAAGTGCCCCAGGCGAGTATGGAAGTGCATAAGCGTTCCTTCTTGGAGTTAGTTCCTAATTTTTTTCTCTATCTTGAAGGATTGCCATCACCTGATTTCCATTGAAACTTGGTATTTTTTTCACTTCCACTGTGAGTACTCTATTAGTTTTTTCGACCGAAAAAATTCCTTTTCCAGACTCTTGGTGCACCATAACTCGTTTTCCATTCTTGTAGTCTATGTGACACCCTTTGTCTTCGAGGAGTCCGTATGATAGAATGTTTTCGCTATGTTTCCAATAAGTAAACATTTTCTAGCCGAATAACGTTTCTCGTGTCATTAAGGTAAGGGGTGATCTTCACCCACCCCTTTTTGGTGACATATAAACTCATTCCGCTCGGTAAAGGGTGATCTTCACCTACCCCTTTTTGGTGACTTTTAACTTCATTCCGCTCGGCTTGGTAGCATGTCCCTAGGAAATCTTCTGCTTCCTGCAGGTACGAGAGGTTGTTAACCAGGTGCATGCTTGCTCCACTATCGAGAATCCACCTTGTATCGTTGGTGTCTTTACATTCAGTAATACTTAAGGTAAAATCCACTTGCTTCGAAACTTTGCTTCGACATTTGTCTTCAGTGTGCCCTATCTTCTTGCAGTTCTTGCATTTTTTGATTTTGGGTTTTTGCTCCACAGTTGATTGTTTTGCTTTGTCGACTTCTTCCTTGCTGTCCGTCGTTTTCAATCGCTTGAGCAAATTGACATAGCTCTTCTGCTTAGCGAAGGTAGTCTTGTATTGAATGGTGTATCTGGGTAGTAATATCGTTTTGGGTTCACTAGAAGCGTAGTGAGCTATGTTTTCGAGCACCAGCGGCTCACTTCCACCGACAGCTCTGTAATTGCCACAAGGTACAGGTAATGTTCATTCCATGTCCTTTTCGGGTGTTTCCTTGGCGTGAAAAGTTTCATCGATGGAGCCGGTGTTATGGTTGTATGAAAAGCCGATAACATTCGGTTCATAACATGAACCAAGCTTTGTGATTCGTTCCACCATGAATCGACTTGGCGGTTATAATAGCTTTCAGCCATACCGCTTAGATAATGGCTGAGTAAATCCACCTTGAAATCTTCGCCCCAGCGATATCCGCATGCGGATTCCGCAATCGCAACATGACGGATAAATCTTGTGCCCTATTGTTTAAATCCAGCACCAAGGCCCCTGTATACCTCTTTACCATCAAAAGCTCGAATTGATAATTTGCATTCGCGTGCTGACGGAGGTTTAAAGATCGGTTGCAGGTTTGGTTGCGGGTGTAGATTCGGTTGCGGGTGCATATTTTGTTGTGGATGCAGATTTGGTTGCGGATGTAGGTTTGGTTCTGGTTTCGGTTGATGTAGGTTTTGGTAGTTTAGTCCTCCAAATCCAGCTGCATGTTCTTAGAAATGATCCGCCAAATCTGGTTTCTTTTCTGGTGTTCCATCTCGCATGGAATTGTTAAAACCAAAACCATCCATGTCGGGTTGTCTCCGACTCGATTCGAGTCGGTCAAGTCTGTCTATTACGCCTTTCAGCAAGTCTACCAGGTGGGCACCTTGATCTCCCATCGTGGTAGGCTTCTCTTCTTCATATCTTCACCGAAATTATCATCTTGGCCTATTGGGCTCATAACGTGTTGGAATTCGCTGTTCATAGTAGACAATCGAAGGTATGCCAGTAGGTGAATTTAGCTTGATGTTGATAATCGGAGAAATAATGCAAGGTTGTAGTTAACAATGCAATGTATATTGAGAAGTGATTATCGACTAACTATTCGATCCCTTCTACTGTTGTTAAGCCTATTCTTGACTTGCATAACCAACCCGCCATCCCAGGAAACTCATGCGACTGCAACTTCGACTTTGTGCGTTTCTATTTCTAAAGTTCACACTGCCAAAATAGAAATTTGATATTCAAAACCGAAACTACTGTGTAATAGTCTTGTACCACTTTCGTTGGCGTAAAGTACCAAAATACCTTAAACGTTATTTTGTGCGAAACCCGAAAATTCTAACACGAGGAAACCCGTCTGTTAATTGATTACTTAAATAACCAATCTGATCGGAAGCGCGAGGTACTTCCGGAGTTCCTTCGCGCTTGCGTGCATCGTTACCGATTGCACGATGGTCTGTTGCTTTACAGCACAGACCAACAAGATGTTAGTCGCATCGTCGTTCCAAAAGACGATGATCTCAAACATCAAATACTGTTTGAGTATCATGGTGGGCCGATTTCGGGGCATAGAGAAGACGTATGCTTCTCTCGCACGCAATTTCTACTGGCGTAACCAGTATAAACGGGTACGCAAGTATGTACGCGCTTGCGAGATTTACCAGCGCATAAAGCCTGCGCACTCTGTGCAGGCTCCCCTTCAATCTCTGCCGGTTCCATCAGAGTGTTGGAAGTCCATTTCCATGGACTTTATCTTTGGTCTTCCGGCTGATCACAGTCGGAAGACAGGTATTGTGGTCTTTGTAGACCATTTCAGCAAGATGGTTCATCTTGCTGCAGTGTCAGCGAATGTCACTGCCGCGCAAACAGCGTGGATATTCGTTTACACGGCATGCCGGAGAACATAGTCTTGGATCGAGATCCGAGATTTACAGTACGTTTCTGGCAAGAAACGTTCTGTTTACTGGGAACGCAGTTGAAGATGTCAACTGCGGACCATCCGGAAACCGATTGGCAAACTGAACGCGTTAACCGCGTTCTAGGAGACATGCTGCGTTCATACGTGCATGCCTTCGACCAGTGGAGTGACTTCTTGCCACTCACTGAGTTTGCGATAAATAACTGTCGATGCGCAAGTTGCACCGCAACTTGCGAAGAGATCAACGAGTCTTCTACTGCTGACGCAGTAGAAACTCAAGCTTCAGTTGAAAATTTGAAGTCGATTAGTCAAATAAATTCCATAAAGGTAATGATGTTAAAAAAATAAAAAATGACATAAAAATACTAAAAAATTATAATATTTTTTTTTTCGAAAAAGATAATATAATAACTGTAATTAGTGGCAGAATAAGTAAAAATAATATAAAATTTATTAACATAAGAATTTACTGGAATATAAAGGGCGAGAAATGTGACTTGAACCCATAACACTTAGACCTACAATCTAATACTCATACCTTTAAGTTATAATCGCCTTTTCAATTTTTTTTAATAAAATATAAAATTTAAAAAAGATTGTAGAATTAAATTATTTAAGTTTCAGTTGATACTGAAGCTGCCTACGAAAAGTATGTGTCTGCAGCCATTGTAAAGGGTCCAATGAATTTAGGGAGCAACTTCCGTGTAGGGAAGTTGCTAATTGCATGTGTAGGCAAATTAGTTGCAGATAACATAACTAATTCACCTTTTTGAAAAGAATTTGTGTTCTTCCTTCCATTCTTATCTGCATTCTGCTTCTGCTTTTCAAAAGCGGAAGCAAGCGCGTCTTTTACATAGCGTATTACAGCTTGGCGCTGTAATACAAATTCATCTACTGCTTTATAACAGTAGGTGGATTGTCTTCGTTGTCTGCAGCCATTGCTGCAGACACATACTTTTCGTAGGCAGCTTCAGTATCAACTGAAGCTGCTTGGGTTACTGTGTCAACAGTAGAAGACTCGTTGATCTCTTCGCAAGTTGCGGTGCAACTTGCGCATCGACAGTTATTTATCGCAAACTCAGTGAGTGGCAAGAAGTCACTCCACTGGTCGAAGGCATGCACGTATGAACGCAGCATGTCTCCTAGAACGCGGTTAACGCGTTCAGTTTGCCAATCGGTTTCCGGATGGTCCGCAGTTGACATCTTCAACTGCGTTCCCAGTAAACAGAACGTTGCTTGCCAGAAACGTACTGTAAATCTCGGATCTCGATCCAAGACTATGTTCTCCGGCATGCCGTGTAAACGAATATCCACGCTGTTTGCGCGGTAGTGACATTCGCTGACACTGCAGCAAGATGAACCATCTTGCTGAAATGGTCTACAAAGACTACTATACCAGTCTTTCGACTATGATCGGGCGAAAGACCAAAGATAAAGTTCATGGAAATGGACTTCCAACACTCTGATGGAACCGGCAGAGATTGAAGGGGAGCCTGCACAGAGTGCGCAGGCTTTACGCGCTGGTAAATCTCGCAAGCGCGTACATACTTGCGTACCCGTTTATACTGGTTACGCCAGTAGAAATTGCGTGCGAGAGAAGCATACGTCTTCTCTATGCCCCGAAATCGGCCCACCATGATACTCAAACAGTATTTGATGTTTGAGATCATCGTCTTTTGGAACGACGATGCGACTAACATCTTGTTGGTCTGTGCTGTAAAGCAACAGACCATCGTGCAATCGGTAACGATGCACGCAAGCGCGAAGGAACTCCGGAAGTACCTCGCGCTTCCGATCAGATTGGTTATTTAAGTAATCAATTAACAGACGGGTTTCCTCGTGTTAGAATTTTCGGGTTTCGCACAAAATAACGTTTAAGGTATTTTGGTACTTTACGCCAACGAAAGTGGTACAAGACTATTACACAGTAGTTTCGGTTTTGAATATCAAATTTCTATTTTGGCAGTGTGAACTTTAGAAATAGAAACGCACAAAGTCGAAGTTGCAGTCGCATGAGTTTCCTGGGATGGCGGGTTGGTTATGCAAGTCAAGAATAGGCTTAACAACAGTAGAAGGGATCGAATAGTTAGTCGATAATCACTTCTCAATATACATTGCATTGTTAACTACAACCTTGCATTATTTCTCCGATTATCAACATCAAGCTAAATTCACCTACTGGCATACCTTCGATTGTCTACTATGAACAGCGAATTCCAACACGTTATGAGCCCAATAGGCCAAGATGATAATTTCGGTGAAGATATGAAGAAGAGAAGCCTACCACGATGGGAGATCAAGGTGCCCACCTGGTAGACTTGCTGAAAGGCGTAATAGACAGACTTGACCGACTCGAATCGAGTCGGAGACAACCCGACATGGATGGTTTTGGTTTTAACAATTCCATGCGAGATGGAACACCAGAAAAGAAACCAGATTTGGCGGATCATTTCCAAGAACATGCAGCTGGATTTGGAGGACTAAACTACCAAAACCTACATCAACCGAAACCAGAACCAAACCTACATCCGCAACCAAATCTGCATCCACAACAAAATATGCACCCGCAACCGAATCTACACCCGCAACCAAACCTGCAACCGATCTTTAAACCTCCGTCAGCACGCGAATGCAAATTATCAATTCGAGCTTTTGATGGTAAAGAGGTATACAGGGGCCTTGGTGCTGGATTTAAACAATAGGGCACAAGATTTATCCGTCATGTTGCGATTGCGGAATCCGCATGCGGATATCGCTGGGGCGAAGATTTCAAGGTGGATTTACTCAGCCATTATCTAAGCGGTATGGCTGAAAGCTATTATAACCGCCAAGTCGATTCATGGTGGAACGAATCACAAAGCTTGGTTCATGTTATGAACCGAATGTTATCGGCTTTTCATACAACCATAACACCGGCTCCATCGATGAAACTTTTCACGCCAAGGAAACACCCGAAATGGACATGGAATGAACATTACCTGTACCTTGTGGCAATTACAGAGCTGTCGGTGGAAGTGAGCCGCTGGTGCTCGAAAACATAGCTCACTACGCTTCTAGTGAACCCAAAACGATATTACTACCCAGATACAACCATTCAATACAAGACTACCTTCGCTAAGCAGAAGAGCTATGTCAATTTGCTCAAGCGATTGAAAACGACGGACAGCAAGGAAGAAGTCGACAAAGCAAAACAATCAACTGTGGAGCAAAAACCCAAAATCAAAAAATGCAAGAACTGCAAGAAGATAGGGCACACTGAAGACAAATGTCGAAGCAAAGTTTCGAAGCAAGTGGATTTTACCTTAAGTATTACTGAATGTAAAGACACCAACGATACAAGGTGGATTCTCGATAGTGGAGCAAGCATGCACCTGGTTAACAACCTCTCGTACCTGCAGGAAGCAGAAGATTTCCTAGGGACATGCTACCAAGCCGAGCGGAATGAAGTTAAAAGTCACCAAAAAGGGGTAGGTGAAGATACCCTTTACCGAGCGGAATGAGTTTATATGTCACCAAAAAGGGGTGGGTGAAGATCACCCCTTACCTTAATGACACGAGAAACGTTATTCGGCTAGAAAATGTTTACTTATTGGAAACATAGCGAAAACATTCTATCATACGGACTCCTCGAAGACAAAGGGTGTCACATAGACTACAAGAATGGAAAACGAGTTATGGTGCACCAAGAGTCTGGAAAAGGAATTTTTTCGGTCGAAAAAACTAATAGAGTACTCACAGTGGAAGTGAAAAAAATACCAAGTTTCAATGGAAATCAGGTGATGGCAATCCTTCAAGATAGAGAAAAAAATTAGGAACTAACTCCAAGAAGGAACGCTTATGCACTTCCATACTCGCCTGGGGCACTTGAGTTTCGATACGATCAAAAACATGGTGAAAGATGAAAGTTTCTGTAAAACAACTTACCGACACTAAAAGGGTGACGTGCTATACCTGTGCACAAGAAAAGCAGACTAAAAATGCAAAGTCCAAGCAAGACAGTGGTTTAAATGCGCCGACGGACCGCATTGGTGGCGTTATTTGCTCTGACTTGAAAGGACCAATAACGCCCAAAGACAGATTCGGGAATCGATATCTGATCAACTTTATCGATTTTAAATCAAACTAAGTACGAGTATTTTAGGCGAAGACCAAAGACGCGGTAGCGAAATTTTTCGAACATTTCCTGGCGTTTTTCGAGCGTCAATTCAACTGCAAGGTACACCTACTGAGGACAGATGGAGGACGCGAATACAAGAATCTAGATCTATTTTGCAAGCACACTGGAGTGATAAGACAGATAAGCGAAGCAAACAATCAGTGGATTAACGAAAAAGCTGAACGAATGCATAGAACGATTATGAACATGGCAAGATGCATGGTGTTTTCGAGTGGACTAAATCTTTCGTTTTGGGGCGACGCGGTTCAATATGCTGTATATATCGTCAACAGAAGTCCTACAAAATCAAATGCAAAAAACATGACACCCTATGAAGTTCTGACAAGAAAGAAACCAAATCTTGTAGAGATTATTGCATTTGGTTCCCCGTGTACGTTTTACAGAAATCCCGGAAAAATTGCTCGCACATCGCGCTCAAATTGGAGTAATTGTCGGAAAAAGTGAAGAAGTCAAGGGATATAAAGTATACCTCAAGGACGAACGAAAGGTGGTTGCAACTCAACACATCAAGAATATCGACACCTTGAACGAAGCGCAAAACGAACAAGTGCGACGTGATCTAGAATCAGAAGGGGCACAAACGTCGAGCTATAAACCTACGTCAAAACGAAGTGAAGACAAGAAGGCATAGACAAAGAAGAAGACGTAGCAGAGAGAAAGACACCAGACGCGCGGATATACGAAGGCCAAAACACAGAAGGAGAAAGCGCCGAGCGAAAACATTGGAGACCAAATTGTGGACACAGGAAATATAATTCAAACAAGTGACGAAACGCGGGAAACCGTAAAGTTTATTTCCAAAGTAGATCCAAAGAGTTTCGGACAAGCGATGAAAAGTGGAAACAAATGGAACCGGATGAAGGCAATTGTTGAAGTAATATCGGCTCTTGAACGTAACCAAGTATGGACGATCGAAGAAAAACCATAGGATTGCCGCCCGCTGCACACCAAATGGGTGTTCAAGACAAAACCCGATGAAAATGGAGATATCGATTGGTATAAAGAGCGACTTGTGGCCTGTGGAAACGAACAAAGACTTGGGATTGACTACAATTTAACCTTTGCAGCGATGATGGAGCTTGGAACCGTGAAGCTAATCCTAGCTGTGTCGAAAACTTGGGGCGTTTGTGCGAAACACGGCGACATACCTAACGCTTACGTAAAAGCACTGGAAACAGAGCACGAGATCTACTTACACATACCACAAGGCATGAACCTAAAGGCTAAAGGTTTTGGCGAAGAAGTCGATGAAGGAAAAATGGATTTGAATTACGAAAAACTCTATATGGATTAAAACAAGCTGGACGACTCTAGAACCAACTTTTACATGGGAAGCTACTCAAATCAGGTTCAAACAAAGCATCCCAGACATGTGTTTGTATTACAAAACAGTTAATGACTCTACCACAATCGTAGGAGTTTACGTCGACGACTTGCTGGTGACTAGAACACAGGAGGTTTTTTCAACGAATTGAAAGTGCTGGAGATCAAAACCTTGGGCAAGGTTTCGAATTCCAAGGAATGAGAGTCACATACGACAGAAACAGTGGATACACGTTAGATCAGGAAGTTATGATTGGAAACACGCTTCGAGAATACAACCTTGAAGACACAAACCCTGTGAAGACACCGATCAACAGCGAATACGAAGACCTGAACCTGGAAAATTAGAATTTTTGGATAAAACAATAAAGGTGAGCTGTCTTTGATAAAGAAGTTTAAATTTTTGGTTGGTGCATTACTTGCGGCCAGATATCTCTTTCGCGGTGCACAAGACCACGCGAAGAACGCCCACTCCGACAATGGTTGACTGGAATTTGGCAAAACGTGTCTTGAGATATCTAAAAGGCACAAAAGAGTTAAAACATCACATGGGATACGAAGACAACAAAAACAAGACTACACATCACATCGAAGGTAACAGCGACGCTGATTACGCTGAGTCCAACGACGATCGAAAAACGACAGCCGGCGGCATAATCCAGCTGAGCGGAAATAATCAACTGGTTATGCAAAATACAAGGAGGCGTTTCGTCATCCACCATGGAGGCCGAATACTACGCAGCATCCAAAGTCGAAGTGGAGATGCTTGGTTGCAGAAAATCCTGCAAGAAATTGGAATACAAGTGAAAAAACCAATGTTAATTCACATGAATAATCAGTCAGTGATCAAAGTCATGAATGAAAACGATGGATTTTCAAAATTGAAACGTATTGACATTCGATTGAAATTCATGATGTCAAAAATGAAAGATGGAGAAATCAAGTCACCAAATTGCGCTACGGACGACATGATGGCAGATATCTTGACGAAGGCCCTAACTTACCCGAAACTTGCGAAATTACGCAATGGAATTGGACTAATGTAAAATTCACACTGGGAAGGAGTGTAAGTCATTTCGGATTTCGCACAAAATAACGTTTAAGGTATTTTGGTACTTTACGCCAACGAAAGGGGTACAAGACTATTACACAGTAGTTTCGGTTTTGAATATCAAATTTCTATTTTGGCAGTGTGAACTTTAGAAATAGAAACGCACAAAGTCGAAGTTGCAGTCGCATGAGTTTCCTGGGATGGCGGGTTGGTTATGCAAGTCAAGAATAGGCTTAACAACAGTAGAAGGGATCGAATAGTTAGTCGATAATCACTTCTCAATATACATTGCATTGTTAACTACAACCTTGCATTATTTCTCCGATTATCAACATCAAGCTAAATTCACCTACTGGCATACCTTCGATTGTCTACTATGAACAGCGAATTCCAACACCTCGTCTGCTTTGTACGCTCGTCGTACTGTCGACGACGAATGCGGTGCAACGTATTGCGCTTGCACGGATTGCCACCGTTACGGACGGTTTCGTCTCGTAATCGGGCGTCGTGATAGCGCATCCGCTATCACGTTCAACTTTCGGGTTTGTACTCAACCTTAAAGTTGTACTCAGCAAAGAATGACAGCCATCGTGTGATTCTTTGAGAAATATGTGGTGAATTCACGGCCGTGCGTAGACGACGCATGGTCCGTGTAAACCACAAACGGTCTATCTCCTAAGAGATAGATCCGAAACTTGGCCAGTGCATATTTCATAGCAAGGAGTTCCTTGTCATGCACTAGATAGTTGCGCTCGACTGGGCGCAACTGACGGGATTGATAGAAGATTACGCGATCACGATCATCGTGACCGCGCTGCATCAAGGCACAGTCTATTGCGAACTTGCTCGCGTCGCAAACGACATGAAACGGTCGCTCGTTATCGGCTATAGCCAAAAGGGCGCTACAGTCAAGCTCCGCTTGACTGTATCAAAAGCGTCTTTAGCACTGGATATCCCAGTGATATTCTTTAACGAATATCTATAACAGCGTCTGTTGCAACGATGACGCAGATCTGATCGATCTTATCATCGTGCAAGTTCTTCACAAACTTCCAGCTAAAGCCTGGAAGAGCCACCACCTCCGAACCGAAGTTCGGGGGATTGTCGAGTGTTAGAGACTGGGTAGCTAATCCAGTCTCTGTCTGCGTCAAGACGTTTATCGTCCCGACGGACACAACCACATGATCTATTGACTTTCCTGCGGCAACGTGATTGTTATCACTCGTGCGCAAGGCATTGTCAACATGGTGACCACTGTCAACCATGGGGTTTTCACACTCTCGACCGCTTTCAGTCGTAGTTTTTTCGTCTTCGACACGGTAGTCTCTTACATCCGTGTCGGTACCTTCGTTCTCACGGTGGGTGTTTCACACCGTGGATAAATTCTCCACACCACGACTGTCGTAGGTCGTGATGAATTCAACACGGGGGTGTTTCTCACCCGTGTTGCACACGCTACCAACACGCAACGAATCTTCCGTTGCGGGTGCAAGTCCCACTGGACTCTTATCAGCGGGTGTACCATCCGCGGATAGTGTCAGATCAGACCTGGTGGTGCCATCGCTACCCACCAGACTGTCTGACTCTGCGGTTGTATCGTTAGATACAGCCGGATTACTCACAGGGTGATCAGATCCTGTGGGACCGCCGCAGTCGATCGACAGGTTAACCCAGTCGATCGTTGGTTGATGCTTGGACATCCAAGGGATGCCCAAGATCACATCGAACTTGTCGTCAAGGTCGAGGACGATGTATTCGTCCTCGAACGACAGTTCGTCTAACTCGAAGCGTGTGCGAATCACACGCTTTGGTATAGTATCGGTTGCACCTGTTGCTAACCGGACTGACAACATGCTTCGTGGAGAGTCAATCTTCACGAGATCCAACGACGGTAGAACCTCAGTTCTAACGAAATTGTTTGACGCTCCTGTGTCAAACGGAGCGCGCATCGGGACATCGTTTCCATGCGGCTTAACTTCAAGGGTGATGAGAGGTTTCCTATCACCCTGTACGTGTTGGCAGGACATAGTCCCGTATGGGGCTATTATCCTCACATGCCCGATGTCGGCATGTGATATTACTCTTCCAGTAGGGCACCCCGCCCCTACTGGTTGCTGCCGTTTTTTTAATCAGCAGAGGGTTGCCCCTGTTGATGTCGCCGACCAGTGAACTGTCCAGTCCGCTGACTGCGTGGCGCCGGTCGCGGCGCCATACACTTATGGGCATAATGGCCCATCTTCGCGCATCTATTGCAGCGAGGAAATTTCTTGTATTTCGGTTGCCTCGGGGTGGAGGCTACTGCAACCGATAGGTCCATCGGTTCTGGACCTCCTCCGCCTGCGCCCTGGCTCGGGTTTTGGTGTCGTGGGACGAAGTGTGAACTTCGTCTAATCGAGAAATTATGATTAACATGCTGCATTGTCGCCATGTTAAAGTTGAAAAGCTGTCGAGCGCTTCGACTGAGCCCAGCATACGTAGACGCTGAACGCATGCATGATTTCTCTTTGATGCTTTGGTCTATAGCATCCCTCAGAGTCTTTGGGGAACCCGATAAAGACTCTGCTTGATGGGACCGTCGTTCAGTCCCTTCAAGAAGCCAGTGACCTGCATGACAGGGGGCATCGGATCATATACAATATTTGATAACAAATATTGTATTTTCTGAGCGTAAGCTTGTCAACTAAGCTTACCCTGCTTGAGTTCCATGAACACTTCACGACAACTAAGCTCCACTTCTGGAGCTTCAAAGTTGAGCTTTAGCTCAGCTTTCAATTCCTGATACGTCAGGAACGCAGATTCATCAGTGGATCTGCGACTCATTGCCCATGCCCTGGCGCGACCGCCCAGGCATGTGGTGGCAAAATAAGCTTGTGAACGTGGGTCCACAATCTTTTTGCGCAGAGATGGCATCTTCCATGTAACAGGCTAGCTGTTACTGGCTGACACTGTAAAATTGCAGTTAGGGAGCGTACAATTAAATAGGACCAAATGTAAATTTGGCCCTTCTTAGTTTACTTAAGATAAACTTTAGGGTAGACTAATCAATTAATCAATTAGTCTCTTAAGTCTATATATATTAAATATATAAACCTAAGGCCACGTGTCTAGAAGAAGGTAAGTTTAAGAGTGAATATATTTTGAGTGGTTTAGTAAATCTAAACTAATCATACAAACATGTAGTATACAGCTGGTCTAAATGATATCTTTATCATTAGATTACTTGTTAGATTCAATAATTGTATCGGAATATGTTCTCAAGGTGGATTATAACAACTTATAATCCAATATTCGCATTTCAGACATTAAGTCTGAAATTGAACTGTGATATTTCAACTTAAATATCACTTATGTAATGGCACCCCATTACATCACCCCCCACTCAAGGTGGTTGGCCAATAATATAAAGTAATATTGGCCAATCGAATGGTGGCACTTGTTGGTCATAACGATACTTTGTTATTACCCATTAACGACCATAAGAAATCAAATGGTCGGGAAACGCGGCGGCGCTCTTAAGGGCGCTACCGATACTGCTAAAGCAGCTCCCACCTCTGCATCACGTGCAGAGGTGTCAACATCGCATGCCGACGCTACTAATGTAGCGTCGAAGAGTAAGCCGAGAGACCCATTGTCTCTCGTAGTAGACGCTGCAGAAGCAGTGTCTAAAAGAGGGCGGGAAGATGTCGCTAATGCAACATCTTCCGCACCTCCACCTGCGTAGGGCGGGTGGCTAAGAAGAAGCCCAATGATATCTTCGGAGAGTCATCTGACTCCGAAGAAGAGGGCGAGGACGTCACCGTCCTTGACAACGAATCTAGCGAGCGTAAGCCCGCTAGAATTGCTATGCCGTTAAGTGATGAAGAAGTGGAATCTGACGCCGTCGATTACGACAGCGACAACTCCATCATACAGTGGCATGAGGAGCGCAGAGCCCCTCCTGGTCCTCGTCATTCGCCTGGTCGTAGCGTCGACGACGATTTGAGGTGGCAGGTGGTGCTCCACCTACCAAGAAACAACGCGCAGAAGCGGCTTACGCTGCTTCTGATTCACCATGTTGTACGGAACGCCATGTTCCGTACAAAGTGGGGTTTTGGACCCCAGCATGGACACTTGTGCCCGAAAGTGGTGGGCACACCAAGCGCGATTGTCAATACCCGTTGTTTGACATCAACGCACTTGATGATTGCGAAGACCTTCGCAATCACCACTTTGATAGCAGTACCGACGTAGACGTCGGTACTTCATCGACCATTTCTATCAGGATCGTTACTATACGAACCGGAAAGGGTCGCGAAAGAACAGGGACGATAAAGACGCCCTGACCCAAAGTGGAATGCCTTTGTTGAAAACTACAACAAAGGCCCCGACGGTTACGTGAAGCTACGCTCAGGTAAAATAGAGTTTATCCATTTTACCTGCATCAAAGAAGGAATCTCTTGCGGAGTTCCTTCTCACATAACTTGCCCTTGTTGTCCCAAGGGAGCTCCTCGTCTTACCGAAAAGGAGCTACGAGGGTACCGAGGTTACTCGGTACCCGCTAGTGTTAAGGGCCTAATTGATGCCCTTAATGTATCAGCACCTAGTGCTGATACGTTGCACCCATCAACACCTAGTGTTGATGCTTCTTACGAGTTTGAGGAGAAGTATCCTTCTCAAACTCCTGCAGGAGGTCAGGGGCATCTTAGCACCTCAATCGGTTCCCAAGAGTCAAACTCTTGGGAATACCCCAACCAGCGTACCAAGTACTCGCTACGCTGCCCCTTCTTATAGGGAACCGAGCGCTTCGCTATCAAGCGCTCGAGAATATAACGCTTATTCCCCTGATTATCAATCAGGGCGGCGGGGGTTGGTAATTCCCTCGCCGTTGTTGTTGCGGAGCATGGTTCGCAGCTCCGCAAGCTCGAGAGGCACTGCAACGGGCTGAGCGCCGATATGGCCCACTCGATGAGGACATATCGTTCTCATCGCGATGAGATTCGCGACATATTGAGCGCTCATCTGGCCCTGCAGCAGAAGAATGATCTTCTGCTGGTCGAACTTAATCGACTAAAGTCGGATATGGAGAATCACCGGGCTTCCCACAATCGGTTGGAAACCGTTTACAAGTCTCTCTTGGGAGACTTGAAGAAGCACGCATTCGCCGTGAGGATGCGTCTCGTCCGAAGACGTAGACGATTGGTACGGCTTGATCCTCCCAACGTAAAACGTTGGGTGTAGGCGCATTGCCGCGGGAATGTCTAGTGTATAGGCATTCACCTTAACGCTTTGGACCTTAAAGGGTGCAATGAATTTAGGGAGCAACTTCCGTGTAGTGAAGTTGCTAATTGCATGTGTAGGCAAATTAGTAGTTGATAACAATACTAATTCACCTTTTTGAAAGGAATGTGCGTTTTTCCTTCCGTTTCTATCCGCACTCTGCTTCTGCTTATCAAAACCAGAAGCAAGTGCATCCTTTACATAGTATATTACAGCTTGGCGCTGTAATACGAATTCATCTACTGCTTTTTTAGCAGTAGATGTGTTGTCTTCCTTGTCTGCAGCCATTGCTGCAGACACATATTCCGCGTAAGCAGCTTCAGTATCTGAAACTGCTTGAGTTTCTACTGTGTTAACAGTAGAAGACTCGTCAATCTCTTCGCAAGTTGCGGCTATAACTTGCGCATCGACTCGCTCAAAAATTTGAGCGGGTCCCTCCCCCACGTAGATTTGGCGTACCGCCAAGTAAAGCTGGTGTTCGTGGATGCCTTAAGGCATTCACGTAGAACGGTGTGTGCTTCGTGGAATCATGCACCGAGTTATTGATTGCAAACTCAGTGAGTGGCAAAAAGTCACTCCACTGCTCGAAGGCATGCGCGTATGAACGCAGCATGTCTACGATAACGCGGTTAACGCGTTCAGTTTTGCCCATCCGTTTCCGGATGGTCCGCAGTTGACATCTTCAACTGCGTGCCTAACAATGAGAACGTTTCTTGCCAGAAACGTCCTGTGAATCTCGGATCTCGGTCCGAGATTACGTTTTCCGGCATTCCGTGTAAGCGGAATACCGTGTCAACAAATATCCGCGCTGTTTCCGCAGCAGTGATATTCGCTGACACAGCAGCAAGATGAGCCATCTTGCTGAAGCGGTCCACAAAGACCACTATTCCAGTCTTCCGACTGTGATCGGGCGGAAGACCGAAGATAAAGTCCATGGAAATGGACTTCCAGCACTCTGTCGGAACCGGCAGAGATTGGAGGGGAGCCTGCGCAGATGCGCAGGATTGACGCGCCGGCATATCTCGCAAGCGCGTACGTAGTTGCGTACCCATTTATACTGGTACGCCAGTAGAAATCGCGTGCGAGAGAAGCATACGTCTTCTCTCGACCTTGACACCCCGAAATTGGTGCATCATGATACTCATACAGTATCTGATGTTTGAGATCATCGTCGTTTGGAACGACGATGCGACTTACATCATCTTGGTCTGTGCTATAAAGCAACAGACCATCGTGCAATCGATAACGATGCACGCAAGCGCGAAGGAACTCTGGAAGTTCCTCGCGCTTCCGATCAGATTGATCACTAAGGTAATCAATCAGCAGACGAGTTTCCTCGTCTGTTTCGTACGCTTGACGTACCTGTCGTACGAGTGACGACGACAGAGCAGTGCAACGTATTGCGTTTGCACTGATTGCCTCCGTTACAGACGGTTTCGTCTCGTAATCGGGGCGTCGTGATAGCGCATCCGCTATCACGATCAACTTTCCCGGTTTGTACTCAACCGTAAAGTTGTACTCAGCAAAGAATAACAGCCAACGTGCCATTCTTTGAGAAATGTGTGGTGAATTCACGGCCGTGCGTAACGACGCATGGTCCGTGTAAACCACAAACGGTCTATCTCCTAAGAGATAGATCCGAAACTTTGCCAGTGCATACTTCATGGCAAGGAGTTCCTTGTCATGCACTGGATAGTTGCGCTCGGCTGGGCGCAACTGACGCGATGGGTAAAAGATTAGGCGATCACGATCATCGTGATCGCGCTGCATCAAGGAACATCCGATTGCGAAATCACTCGCGACGCAAACGACGTGAAACGGTCGCTCGTTATCGGCTATAGCCAAGACAGGCGCTTCAGTCAACCTCCGCTTGACTGCATCAAATGCGTCTTGGCACTGGGTATCCCAGCGCCATTCGACATCTTTCTTCAGTAACTGAGAAAAAGGTCGAATAAGACCGGCATAATTGCACGAATATTTCTGCAAGTATGTCGCCAACCCAAAGAACTTTCGAAGTTCCTTGACGTTGTTTGGCGTAGGCCACTCAACGATCACCCTGATCTTTTCCGGATCAGGGCGCACTCCGTTCTTGCCTACAAAGCAGCCAAGAACGGGTATCTCAGGTGCACCAAAGGTGCACTTCTTCAAGTTTGCATAGAGCTTGTGCTTACGCACAAGCTCTAACACCTGACGTAAATGTTCTTTATGAACATCCACATCAGTCTTACCATGTTCAGCCTTACTATGGATGAACACGTCGTCGAAGTAGCTCGGTGCGAATTCTCGCACCGGGCGCAATAGATGCGTGACGCATCTATTGAAGGTAGCAGGGGCATTTCGAAGCCCCTGCGGCATCACAAGCCACTCCCAAAGCATACCGCTTGGGGTGCTTACAGCCGTGAGAGGGATATCCTTCTCACGCATGAGGATTTGGTAGAAACCATCCCTCAAATCGAGAGCACTGAAAACGGTGCTCCCGCTCATGCCATCAATGATGACATCCTTCCGCGGTATCGGCGTCTGCGCCGGTACCGTGGCTGCGTTCAGCTAATTAAAAACATGAACAATTCTCCACCCACCAGTGGATTTCTTTACGCAAAAGGTGGGACTAGAGTGCGGTGAGGTAGACTCCCGCACATGTCCCGCCTTACGACGAGTTTCAAAGAACTCGTCGATCGCTTGACTTGGTCACGCGGAAATGGCCATTGCCGCGTGCCAGGCACGAGATCAATTTGGAGATCACAAGGTACTTCTTCTGGGAATACGTCAGCGTATTCCCAAAGTACCTCGTAGTACGGAGAAGTCGCCTTAAGCGACTCCCAGCTCTGCGCTTCAAAGCGCTGAGCTTTGGTCTGCTCATTGGGAGCGGTCTCGTTCCTAATGGCTTTTGTCGGCAAAGCGGATATTCGCCCACGAATATCCACGACATCGTCTGTTGCGACGATGACACAGGTCTGATCGATCTGATCATCGCGCAAGTTCTGTACGAACTTCTTCCAGCTCAAGGCTGGGAGGGCCATTACTTCTGAACTTAAGTTCGGAGGGTTGTCAAGTGTGAGAGACAGGGTAGCTAATCCAGTCTCTGTCTGCGTCAAGACGTTGATCGTCTCGACGGACACAGCTGCGAGATCAGACGCACTCGTCTGATCTGTTGCCTGATCTGTTGCACGGTGATTATCACTCGTGCACAAGGCATTCTCCTCATGGTGACCACTGTCTACCATGGTACTCATACACTAACGACTGCTCTCAGTCGTGAGTTCTTCATTTTCGACACGGAAGTCATTTACTTCCGTGACGGTTTCATTATTTTCACGGTGGGTGTTTCCCACCGTGTGAAAATTCTCTATACCACGACCGTCATCGGTCGTAGTAGTAACTTCAACACGGGAGTGTTTTTCACCCGTGTTGCACACATTACTGACACGCAACGACTCGTTCGTTGCGTGTGTAAGTCCCTCTGGACTTTGATCAGCGGGTGTACCATCCGCTGATCTAGTCGGATCAGACCTGGTGGTGCCATCGCTACCCACCAGACTATCTGACGCTGCGGTTGTATGTATCATTAGATACAGCCGGGTTACTCACAGGGTGATCAATTCCTGTGAGACCGCCGCAGTCGATCGTTGGTTGATGCTTGGACATCCAAGGGATGCCTAAGATAACATCGAACTTGTCGTCAAGATCAAGTACGATGTATCCGTCCTCGAACGACAGTTCGTCTAACTCGAAGCGTGTGCGAATCACACGCTTTGGTATAGTCACGGTTGCACCTGTTGCTAACCGGACTGACAACATGCTTCGTGGAGATTGAATCTCCACGAAGTTCAACGACGTTAGAACCTCAGTTCTAACGAAATTGTTTGACGCTCCTGTGTCAAACAGAGCACGCATGGGGACATCGTTTCCATGCGGCTTAACTTCCAGGGTGATGAGAGGTTTCTCTTCACCCTGCACATGCTGACAGGACATAGTCCCGTCTGGGGCTATTATCCTCACATGCCCGATGTCGGCATGTGAGATAACCCGTCCAGTAGGGCGCCCCGCCCCTACTGGTTGTTGACGGTTTTTGCATCAACAGAGGGTTGCCCCTGTTGATGTCGCTTACCAGCGGACTGTCCAGTCCGCTGACTGCGTGGCGCCGGACGCGGTGCCATGCATTCATGGGCGTAATGGCCCATCTTCGCGCATATATTGCAGCGAAGAACTTCTTGTTTTTCGGTTTCCTCGGTGTCGAGGCAACTGCAACCGATAGGTCCATCGGTTCTGGACCTCCTCCGCCCGCGCCCTGGCACGGGTTTTGGTGTCTCGGGACGAAGTGTGAACTTCGTCTCGACGAGAAATTGTTATTATTAAAATGTTGCACTGGCGGCATGTTAAAGTCGAAAGGCACTTGAGCTTTTCGACTAACCCCAGCATGCGTTGCTGCTGAACGCATGCTGAATTCCTCTCGGATGCTTTGGTCAATAGCATCCCTCAGAGTCTTTGGGGGAAACCGATAGAGACTCTGTTTGATGGGACCGTCATTCAGTCCCTTCATGAAGCCAATGACCTGCATGGCAGGGGGCACCGGATCGTATACAATATTTGATAACAAATATTGTATTTTCTGAGCGTACGCATGTAGGCTCAGCTTGCCCTGCTTGAGTTCCATGAACTCTTCGCGGCAACTAAGCTCCATTTCTGGAGCTTCGAAGTTGAGCTTCAGCTCAGCTTTTAAATCCTGATACGTCAGGAACGCAGATCCATCAGTGGATCTGTGGCTCATCGCCCATGCCCTGGCGCGACCGCCTAGGCATGTGGTGGCGAAATAAGCTTGTGAACGCGGGTCCACAATCTTTTGCGCAGAGAGGGCATCTTCCACCTCTGCGAGCCACCTACGAAGGGGTTCACCCCCTTTGCCAGTAAAGGGCGGAATCCGCGCGTTTACCACTTCAACGCTCGCACTAGGTGCGGGCGTTGTTGTTGTTTGCGACCGCAATATTGCGTTACGCACCTGAGGATCACATACATCCTCTTGAAACGGGTAACCGTCTCTAAGGCTTCCTCTGGGGTCTTACCTCGGAGGAGAGAGATGATTTTGGGCCCTATGGTCCGGATCATCTCTATCACAGTGGTCACAGTACTCTGTGACCAGTTAGGGAAGTTTTCCCTAACTAAATTCTGCGCGAGCTGTCGCTCACGCTCACGATCGCTGGCCGTTGCCATGACAGCCAGCGGCTCTTAAACCTTCGTTCCGCTAGTTAACTAGCGGAACGCGTCAACAGTGGTCGTTTAGACGGACCACAAAGTGCTACCAGGTGTAACAGGCTAGCTGTTACACGGCTTACACTGTAAGAATTGCAGTGAGGAAGCGTGCATTGAGTAGGACCAAATGTAAATTTGGTCCTCCTTAGTTTACCTTAGATAAACTTAGAATAGACTATTTAATTTATTAATTAACCACTTAAGTCTATATATATTGAATATATGTTAATAATATAATTAATCTAAACTAATCATAAACATGTAGTATAAAGCTGTCTGAATGATATCTTTATCATTAGATTACTTGTTAGATTCGATAATTATATCAGAATCTGTTCTCAAGGTGGATTATAACAACTTATAATCCAATATTCACATTTCGGACATTAAGTCTGAAATTGAACTGTAATATTTCAACTTAAATATCACTTATGTAATGGCACCCCATTACAAGCATGATGATCGTAACTGAGCATCCACGAATGCGTGAACGGACTCAATGCTTACGTTGCGGAGAGCCTGGGCACCCCATGAGACGGTGCACAACCTCCACACAAGACCCGCTCAAATCTAAGTGTATTCAAGTTACCCAACAAGACCTTAATAAACTATCTGTACCGCATCCAACATAAAGCAGCAAGTGGAGCGGAGCCGTCTTAAACAACTGGAACAAATTGCATCACAATCGGCGGAGACTCAACCGACGACCAAGGAAAGTACCAACGACGCAAAAGTACAGCGGTTGATACTGCTAAAGATGAGTCAACTCCAAAGAAGAGTAGTGACGTGGCAACACCCTCCCTGGGCAGGAATACTGTTTCTTGGTGTCACCGAAAGATAGTCCCGTCACTACCAAGCCAGTCTAAAGAAGCGGTGAGCGACACTCTAGGAGCATCACGGAAGTAGTACAAAGTAAATCCTTCTCGGAGAGCGTGGAGGAGACAGCAATAATTTCATCTTTCAGCATTACAACAGGGCACACGGCATCACCGGAAAAAGGCAATACGGTCATCTAAAGAGCCAGAAACAAAACGAACCACGCCGTTACCGCGAGAACCAGCTTAGTTCAGTCAAGTCGCCGTCACATGAGTAAGAAAATACTTAACAAGTGTCCTCTGCTACGGCGAAACAATCAACACATGCCGAGGTACTAGTGCAAGAAGGACAATTAAAGGAACGGCTAACACGTCTTCTGACGTCTTTGCCATTCTCTGTGATGAATAATGTGGTCAAGGCAGTGAGTAGAGTCGATGACAACGAGATAGAAACCTTGGAACAAGCGGTAGCTCTCATGGGATTGGGATTGACAGATACACCGGCAACTGGCAACTGTCAGACGTATGCAGTGTGTCAGTCTCTACAGGCGTCGTCGTTACTTGAAACAGGAGAGGAGCATCTAGCAGACTTAGCTCAGTTGGTGAAGGCGGGTTGTTACACGTGGGCGATGATTGACTTCGACCAAAAAATCCCGCCAGGTATCAGGAAACAGACATTACTCAATCTTGGTCGTGGTTACGACAAGATGTCGACCAAAGAATCTGGTAAACACTTAAGCAATACCTACATGAGTATGCATTCAGCGGATCAACATTGCAGGATGGTGTACCCTCCACAGCTTGGGGGAGTAATGACACCTTGGCATGCATCAGCACGTTAGTACAGCGCGATATATTTGTTTTAAGTGAAGCACCAGGTTCCACTCAGCTGCGAGCGACTTTATTCTCGCCAGAGACAAGCAACATCATTTTAAAAAAAAAAAAAAAAAGTTATCAAATGAACGGGAAATACCCCATAGCCTTAGCAGAGTGCATCGAAAAAGTCAGACAACAGAAACAAACGAATACAAATGAATGGTCGAAGTTGCCCATTTTTTTGCTCTATCGGGCAGCTCATTACTCAGCATTGATACATCAGCAGACAGGACAGCAATCACAACAGGATTGTATTACCGATGTAAAAATGCAGACGAATTCCATTGAACGATGAAGATTAGAACGACGACAAGGCACCAAAAACGACGACAGAAGATGAAATTCAACATGCCCAGCAGACCACTGAATTGGTCTCTCAGGAAACGGTTATCGACATTATTATTACTCTAGATGCAACGGAAGCAGAGACGACCTTAAATCAACACGATACGGACTTAGCCGCGGACGGATCTGAGGCGTCTGTCAATAGCGGCACCTCTATTACTTCTTATCCGTATGCATCCTCATGGGATTCGGACAAATGGGAAGAGGATTTTGATGAATTTATAAGACGGCTACCAGGGCCAACGATCCACCATGAGGTGAAATGTGATATTTAGCAGATTATTAGAACGCATGATTCACGACTATGTGAAGTCCTTTACTTTCTTACGGAAACAGTAGCACGATTGGCTCTCCCAGAACAAGATAGATTATTGCGAATGGATCTGGCAGATGTGACAGCCCGTGACTGGTTTATGCAAACCTATCACATTTCAGAGCCGACATTATATCAGTGGTATTCGAAAGTTTGGCAAGACTTAGAATCTGGGCACTAGTCGTTATTACTAGAATCGGATAAATCATCCAACTCAGAATTCACATTATCGCATGAATAAGCTCCAGACCTGGACCAGTCAGATCAGAAGCATAAACGGATCTGTACATGACAGTCTGTCGAGTGATATAAGTTTACACCAGATTTACTGCGGCTAAAAGGTAGGTCATCTCAGAACCACGCCACTGTGCCACTTCAAAGGGAATTGGTGGAGAAACTGAAAACACCTCATCAACAAGGATATCGGACTATCAGCAAAGTTACGACAGCTGGAATGCCCACAGGCTCATTGGGAATCACAAACCAAAATAAAATTTCCCAGAGCAGATGCGCAAAAAACACCTGGATGTACACAGCACGATTAGAGGGCAACTGTTTATTACATATACTAAAGGACGTGCCGGGCGCTCATCATATATTAGAAGTGATTCATCCAGACGTCCTCAGTTCATTGACATCGTCTTGGCGGTACCAATGTCGGATAGGAATGATAGAGTGGGGAAAGCGGAATAAAATAGGGAGCGTACCCGGCGAATGGTTCAAAAATTGGGAAACTCGTGTGGCAGCAGTTTCTCTACGAGCACATCGGCAGGCCTTGATCAATAGCTCAAAAGATTGCGATCGTATGCGACTAGCGAATTTCGGTAGTAGTGTGCTCATTAGGCTGTGTGCACCATTGTGGTGAAGCGACTTATGAAATAATGCAAAGTACTTTCCAAAGGGCGCATTCTGATTGGCGGAAATACGGACCAAGGGCGCGGGCACCGGATAGTCGCCGCCGAGGAAGTCTACAAGCGGCCGGGCGGCGCCAGGCTGGAAATCAGGCTTGTGGACATGACAAGGGTCGTGGATAGTCGAACAGGCGGGCTAAGCGGACGGGAAGGCCACGGATGTTGGACGGCCGAGGGCGGCGGATTGTTTGGAAGGTATGAGTGAAAGGAGCCTGAAGGGAGATGATTGTTCTAGTGGATGAAGGAGGCACTCGGATCGGATGAGAAGCCGCCAAGGAATTGCTAGCGCCAGCGGCCGAGGAGCTCGGATGGGTGGCTATCCGGCCGAGCCGGATGGGTACAATGTACCATTCGGACTGGTACCAGATGGGTTCGGTGTACCGTCCGGGTTGGTACCATCGGGGGTTGGTGTACCGGCCGGGCGGGTACACAAAGTCGGAGTTAGCCGGGCTACTTTGGGTAAGGCACATGACTGGACAGCCGTGTTATTTGGGGTAGGTTACACAGAAGGGAGTATTGGATATAGATAAATCAGTATACGTTTCGCTTTCTTAGACACAAGTCGCTTTCATTGGTTCACGGCAGAGGGCTAACAAGGTCCCCTCTTGCTGTTATTGGTTTGCCCGGGGAAGGTTAAGTTAACCCACCGGAAGTCCCTGACCGGGAGTCGCGGCGACTTCGTATACTCACCTCAAGTCGCCCGTGTTTTGAACACGGTATTAAGTATTGGGAAGTGGTGACATTTTGGGCTTCTGTGGAAGAGTGTGGAGTTGTATCTGCCTCATATACACATTTGGATTCGCCCTTCATTGTTATTGGTTTAGCTGGTCGATTGATTATTCTCGGTCCAGCCGGCACTATACAAACTTCAAGTGTCTTATTGGTTTAGCTGGCCGATCGACTATTCTCGGCCCAGCCGGCACTATACAAACTTCAAGTGTATTGCCAGACGAGCTCCCCGGTGACGATTTCCGCCCAGGAGCTACCCCTAGTCCTAACCCTCATCTCCCTATTGGACGGATTTAAGCTTTTTGCCCTAGGGTCCACCAGGAGAGCTAACCACCCAGTACTGACGGGTACACAAGGTGAGCTTTCAACATGCAACATCCGAGCAGTCACGATCAAGCGGATGGAAGTGACCGATTTAGCCGGCCGGATGCCGGATCGGATCATGACTCGGATGGACGGAGTACCCCCTCCGATAGTCAGTCGTC